>PVIY010020740.1:15902-43648 GCA_004026745.1 Myrmecophaga tridactyla
AAATTGCTACTTAAAAGGGCCATTGAAGAGTATTCAATGGAGGGATTCTTTGACGAGCTGGGGGCAGGGTTAAGGGAGCTGACAACAGATGGAAAAGCCCCCTGAAGTTACCAGCAGTGGTGATCCCCTAGATGTCAAGGGGAAAGGGGAAAGAATTGTGTTAGAGGACCCACTGAAGAGGAGCTGCCTGACGGGGGTACGGCCTCAGAGAGGGAGGAACTCAGCCACTGCCAATCACCCTCCCTCCCTCCCGGTCACCTGCCAGCGCCTCCCATCTGCCAAACCCAGCCGGAAACCAGGGTCAGAGAAGTCAGAGCGATGCGGTTTGCAGAAATCAGCTCGCTGGGGCTGAGAGCAGGAGGAGGAGCAACTGGAGACCGTCCAACTACCCCAGACCCATGCCCAGTGCCCCACGCAAGCACGTTAAGTTCAGGAGAGGATCCCACAGAAGGGAAAGGAACAGCTTCTGCCCTGTGCAGCCGCCGTGGTTTCATGGGGAGACCACAGATGCATTAATCAAGATAAAAACCTCAGCATATTCACACCGCTCAGGACGAGAGAGTGAGTGATGACCGAGGCTCGTGGCTGGCAAACGGCAAGGGGACCTTCTCATTCCTGGTGTGAGCTGGGAATGCTGCCTCCCGGCCAAGGAGTAACCAGCAAGATGACAGCTGGCAGAAGCAGGCCAGCGGGCAGAAGCAGGCCAGCGGGCAAAACCGCCTCGGAAAGAGGACGAGGGGAGGGGGTCATGACCCATTAGCCTCAGAGGTTGGGAGGAGAAAATCCTCTCTGCGAGGTGGGGCCTGAGATTGGAGGGAAGCAGGCGGCACAGAAGCCCAGGCTGAGTGGGGGAGACCCAGTCCTGCTCCCTTCCCCCCGGCTCAGGGCAGGCCTGTTTTTTTTTCTGGGTCTTCTGTGTAGACCATAAATTGCCCTTTTCAGCCAATTTAATAGCCATCTCCCCCACTAGAAGCTGGGGTCATGTCTGTCTTGTTTGTCACTGTATCTCCAGGGCATAGCGTGGGTCCCCAGTACATATTTGTTGAGTGAGGGAGACTAAGACTCCAGAGGAAAGGAAACTCTGCCGGCAGGGAGGTGCCTTGAGGGAAAAAAAGCAGTCTCCAGCCGGACTCACCTGGAGGCAGGTCGGCCAAGGTCTGGCAGGTGGCCCCAGTGCGTAGGGACTTCTGGGGGGATTGAGAAGCCCCTGTCTAGTGGTGGCCCCACCCCCGCAGGCATGCCCCAGAGCTGCAGGCAGACCTGAACCAGAGAGAGCAAGCCCTTCCCCAGCTGCAGCCCTCACTGCCCATGGCCTGAGCCCCTGAGGGTGCCATCTGGCCCCTTGACCTCTTGCTCTGGGCAGGCAGCCTCCTGGCACCTCAACAGAAGGTCTTCAAGGGTCCCTGAGAGCTTCTCACAGCACTGCCAGTTCTTCGGGGGACTGGGCAGATGGGCTGAAGCCTGAGAACAAGGAGGGGACCCTGGCAGGTCAGTAGAGGTCACAAGAGACTGGGGTGGGGGAGGGGCACCTGCTCCTGCAGACAGAGCAACTTGGGAGAAGGCCATGACAGACACACAGACGGAAAGCCCCGTGTTCTTGACTAGGAGACCATCCCTCTCCAACTTGGGCTTAAGCTGAGGCTTTAATTATAGCTTGTCACTCACGTACCTTCCCCAGGAGATGGTGGAGCCGGATGGCTAAGGGAATGAAACTCTCACTTCAGACGGCTCATTCTGTCTGTCAAATTTCAAACTCTCAAACAATAATATCTCAAATTGCTGAACGCGGTGGCTCCTGGGGGCTCGATGCGCCCCCCTCCCGGCATGGCCAGTGAGCTCATTGCTGGGCCATCGGAAGTGGCCAGACCCCCTAGCGGGCAGAGAAACACATCCGAGCAAGGACAAGCGACCAGCTCAAGGTCACCCGGCAGGGGTTGGTGGGACAGGGTGCGCCGTGACACTGCTTCACTAGGGACTCTTTTCTATCTGCTTAAAGATGTCACATAGGAAGGGACCCAATGAAACGTCCCCTGGGGGTCAGCTCTGAGCACGGGGTGCTGGGCTGGGGAGGGGCCTTTGTGCCTGTCCCATCAGGCCAGCCCACTGCAGTGGTGGCACTGGGGAGGGGGCGGGGGGCCCAGGCCTGGCTCCAGGCTGCTCGGCCGTCACACCTGGTCCTCTCTTTGGGCATCTTCCCAGGTGGGTCATCCAGAATATAGTAACGCTGGGCCCTTAAGGGACTTGGAACTGGATATCAGCTCCCTACCCCAGGGCAGAGGCCACCCAGAGGAGGGTAGACAGGAAGTTTCAGCTGTAAGATGGCAGGGCAGGAGGAGCTGAGCTGGGGCTTGCAATAACGGGCTGGGCAGCCTGTGGTATGGGAGCGAGAGGACTTGATCCAACTCTTGCCCCCTGTTTTGCTAGTTATGGGGTCTTCAGTAGGCCCCCCCCATCACCTAGGAGCCTCAGCTTCCTCACTCGGACGATGGCGGTGAGAGCCCCTCCTCAGGGGAGAGAAGGGGGTTGAGTCCAGGGACTCAAGGGCCTGGGGTGGTGTGCTGACTTCCTTTCCCAGGCTAAAGGGGTCAAACCATAAGTTGTTTTTATCTCTGCCGAAGAGAGTGACTAGAGAGTGACCCATCAGCAGCGAGAAATGCCCCCATGAGTGCGAGTCTGCCGCACAACCAGCACCTGGCACGCGCCAGGAGTGAGGGCTTGGGGTGCCGTCACCTCCGCCCACTGCTCCGCGGGGCGTAATCCGTCTAGGGGCGCCAGCTGGGTGCAGGTGCTGCCAGGTTTGATGGTCTTGCTCTTGCTCATTGCTCACCGTCATCTGGAAGGGAAGGTGCCACAACCCCATTTTGCAGGCAAGCACACTGAGGACCAGAGAAGTCAGGCCTGGAAGCTGCTGCAGGCCGATGCAAGGACTGGCCTCAGGTGGGCCAGGCTCCCAAGCCATGGTCCCCACAGCGACCTTTGCCACCAAGGCCGCCTCCCCATGCCGCGCCCCTCCCCCGCTCTGAAAGCACACAGCCACGCCCCTGGTCCCTCGGCACCCCGGGGAAGGGGTTAAGCTCCCTCCCATTCAGGAAGGCCCTGGTAGCCCTTTTCTGCAGGGTCTGGTTACTGGGAAACGTGCTCAAATGGTCCATGATAGTTTTGTGAATCCAGCTCCTTCTGTTATCCCTATTGAAGTACGGAACGCCCGGGGCTGGCTGCCCTCCTTCACAGACCCATTTGTCATGGGAGCTGATGTAAAAAAGAAGAAAAGGAAAAAGATCCCATGATGGTGCTTGCATCTGTTTGAGGTGTGGAGAGGGGCTGCCACCTGTCTCTGCCATCCTCAGCTCAACCGGACCAAAGGGACTCTGGCTCTTTGTCCCCTAAGCAAGAAAACTCCCAGGAGCACCCGAGGATGCTGGAAGAAAGCAGGCAGGGTGGAGAGGGTGGGAAGCCTGTCCATCGGGCCTAGAGTCTTGGAGCAGTGATGTGGCCGGGGGAGGAGGTGAGAGACATAGGGAAGCCTTCCACCTCCGGTGCAACGCCCCAACGGCTGCAGGTCAGGGGGCTCTGCCTTTGGGGTCATAGGCTAAGAAAGGAAGCAACTCAGTCTGCTTAATTTCTGAGCAGAACTCTCTCCCCTGCACCCTAGAAGAGAAGGGAGCAAACCCCAGGAACCTGAGGGTGGAATAGGAGAGCAGAGCCTTAGGAGTCCACCTGCCCCACCCAGCAAGGTGGTCCCAACGTGGAAGTCAAGGGAGGACAGCCCCGTCCCCCACCCCACCATGTGACTCACAGCCAAGGACTGTGGAGGCGCAGCTCGGAGCCTGAGCAGAGCACCCCGAGGCTCATGCCCCTTGCAGGGAGGAGGGGAGGCTGACCCTGGTTCCTCAGTCCCCGGGAGTGTCCCGGAATCCCAGACAGGCGAGCCCCACCCCTTCTTCGACACACCTGGAGGGACTTGCCGGAGCGGCTGCTGCAGCAGTGGCACAGCAAGACTCAAGCAGCCTCTTGACTCGACAGAGAGGTGGCAGGAGGCGTGGTAAGTGTCAGCCGCTGTCCTTGGCCACCAGAATCGGGAGGAAAAGTCCACCACCCCCTTGCTGGGGCAAGTGACCAGATCAGCCACTGCCCTCCACAGGGAGACCGAGAACTCTGACGGCCGGTGCTCTGGCTGCCTCTCAGTGACACCGGCGCTGGGGTCGCACGTGTCCTTGCCTCCATCCTCGCTGCTTTGGCGGGCTTGGGGGGGATAGGGCGGCTGTGGGGAAGGAAGGAGGGAGGAGACAGCAGGAGGAGGGTGGCTGTGCCTGGGGACTCGTGGGGCAGCGGGGATGGAAAACCAGGCTTGTTTACAAACAGCCCAGCTTTCCATACTCTGCTTGTAGGCTGGGGAAAAAGTCCCATTGAGACACCACGTTGTTTTCCAAGGTTTCCCAAGGGGCAGTAGCCGGAAGGCCTGAGCAAAGCTCGATGTTCTTCTGTCTTGGGCAGGAGGCAAGAAAGATGTCCTCTGGTTCTCCCCGGCAGGGCCGCACGGCGCCTAGCAGCCCAGGCATATGCTGTCCCCCAAGCCCGTCTCACAACCCCGCAAAGACACCTGGGAGATGGCATGGCCCACCCAGAGAGAGAGAATGCCCTTTGGGAGAAGCATCAGCCTCAGCTTACCGTCCCAAGGCGGGAAACTCACAGCCCTTCTCATAAGTTTAATGGAATCCCTATGGTGCGCCAGACCCAGGGATGCTAGGATCAGTATAACCTGGAAATTTCTTTCAAGGGGCTTACAGTCCATGAGGGAAAACAGACTCACAAAGAGGCGACTGCAATGTCTTGTTTAAAAGGCCAAGCTGCAGGTGAGCATAGGTGCTCGGGAAGTACAGAGAGGAGAGGGGGTGCGACAGCCTCCTGCCAGAGAGGAGAATGGGGAACAGTTAGGGTCTATGGGAAGAGACCTAAAGGAGGAGACAGGGGAGGTGGATCAGGAAGGGGGAGCAGCAGGGATTAAGGCATGGGGTGGGAAGAAGTAAGCAGCATGGTGTGCTTGGGGGGCTGGAGGAGCTCGGGGTTGTTCAGCTGAGCAGGTGAGACCAGGAAGGGCAGACAGCAAGGCAGGTGGTGGAGTAGGGCAGGGCCCAGGCTGCAGCACAAAGACGAGCTTTCTGGGCAATGGGCAGTGGTGACAGGTCCTGGGATACCCACTGGGTCAGCCCTCCGTGGTCCCCCCAGAAACCTTCCCTTTCAGTGACTCTGTTCCTTTCCCCACCATGCATTGCCAGAGGGCCCTGCAGTGGGTTGAATAGTGGCCCCAAAAGTTATGCCCATGACGTAATCCCCAGAACCTGTCATTGTTACCTAATGTGGTAAAAGATTTAGTGTGACCTCATTTGGGAAAAGGGTCTTTGCAGATGTTATTGAGGATCTTGAGATGAGAAGATCATCCTGGGTTATCCAGGTCAGCCTCAATCTACTGACAAATGAAAGAGAGGTAGAGGGAGACCCCACACAGACAGAGGACACGACACGTGGTTGTTTGGAGGAGAAGTCCAGGTTGAGGCAGAGGCAGAGACCCGAGTGGTGCGCCCACGAGCTAAGGGGCTCCTGGAGGCACCAGAAGCTGGAGGAGGCGAGGAAGGAGTCCCCCCTTTAGAGGGGGCCTTTAGAGGGAGCACAGCCCTGTCGACTTGTGACTTCAGACTTCTGACCTCCAGAACTGAGAGAATAATTTATGTTGTTTCATGCCACCAAGTTTGTGGCAATTTGTGGGTGCAGCCCTAGGAACCTAAGATGGGCCCCAAGGCTTGGAGCTGTCATGTGGACCTCTCAGTGTCCTCTTCAGGCCCAGGAAGCTGTGTTCAACCATCTCTTCTTTCTCCAGCTACTGTCCCCAGCCAGACCAGCTCCGTAGGCTCCTCTTCTCTTGAGGACACCGGGCTCCCAGGGAGTGGGTGGATCCATAGCTGGCATCTCCTCCAAACATCCTTTTGGATCATAGAGAGATATCTGGGCAGGGCATTGTCAAAAGTGAGACTAAAAAAAGCATGAAAAGTGCCCACCAAGAGTTTCATGGGATTGACCATTTTAAGCCAATATTTGTCTACACCCAAGGCTCCCGACCTGGACTGAGACATTATAATCTTTGGAGTTGCTCTCTCCAAATACCAAAGTCTGGGCCATCCACAGCCCACTTAAATGGGTTCTCAGAGTGAGACCCAGGCATAGATATTTTCAAAAGTTTCCCAGGTGATTCCAAAGGGTAGCCAGGGTTGAGAACCACCAGTCTACACTGGCTAATTCAGATTCCACTTTTCTTGTGCTCCCTCCATTTCCCTCAACTCACAACTATATCTTCCTTGGCTCTCTCCTCCTTCCCACTTCTCCCATCCTTCCTTCTCCAAGACTGACTGACTGCCCTACTTAGCTTTTTGGATCTCATCCCCTCCTACACCTGTGAAACCAGACACCAAAGAATAATGATGAAAACAATAGTCATAATAATAATAGCAGCTACTATTTGAGTACTTAATAAATGTGTGGGCACATTTAGGCTTGGCCCTCAGAGCAACCCTTTACTGTAGGTACCATCCTTATTCCTCTATTAAAGATGAGGAAACAGAGATCAAAGGAGGGTAAGCAGAAGCCCATCACTGCTGAGTGGACCCTCTGCCAGCAAAGCCAGTCCTTAGCTGTCACGGAGCCCACCTCCACCACCACTTTGCACTTGCCATGACTTTGACGTCTGTGAACTTGCACTTCCCTAGTAGGTGGATCCATCAGTGCTCCTGGCCTTCACATCCCACATCCCAAGTTGGTCTGTAGGTCCCAGAGCAGACATAGGTCGCTCTGTCCTCTGAGTCTCCACAGACCCTCCCTAGGTGGATGCTAATGGCAGGTGAGACTCGGGTCTCCAGAGGAACGGCTTCGTCAAAGGCTGTTCACCTGTTTGTGGTCCACACCACACTTAAGGGCAGCACTTATGTCTTCTGTAGGAGGAGAAAAGGATTATCTGATTGATGTAAGCTGCGTTTCTAAAGTTACTGTAGGTTGTGCCATCATACTCAGCTGCCTGTTTGATGCCAAAAGCATACACCTGTTACTACAATTGCTTCACCCCCACTGCTTTCTCTGTGCCTGCTGAGGTGTCATGCCATGAAGATGATCCTAAAGATGACTTTAGATGTCTGCCCCGGTTAGAATGAGAGGGGAAGCGGGATGGGTGGGTGTGGGGTGGAGTATGGCGGATGTTGTGTGCTACAGAGCATGGCTTGGCGTGATGCATGGGTGTAGTGTATGGGGTAGTAGGTGTGTAAAGTGCATGCGTGGGGAGTGGTGTAGATGCGTGAGTGGAATGGGTGTATTTTGTAGGTGGTACATGGATGGGGTAATTTGTGTGCAATGTATTGAAATGTGGGTACTTTATGTGTGAGATTTTTGGGTAATGTGATGTGCAGGCTGGGCAGCTCTGACGAGAGCCAGGCTGATTTTGACACTGAGCTCGCTCATTCATCTGCCATCAGCTGGCAGACCAGTTAGGGACCGGCTGGTTTATCCCCGGCCTTGGCTGGGACAAGCTGGCTCTGCCCCACATGGTCTCTCACCATCCAGGCTATTCTCATGGTGGTGCTTTATGTCCAAAAGAGGGAGTGGAAACACACAAGAGCTTTTTTCAAGCCTCTGCATGTGTTAAGTTTGCTGCTGTCCCATTGGCCAGAGTCATTTAGCCAAGCCTGGAGGCTGAATGGAAGAGAGCTATAAAGTTTCAGGGCAAATGGCACAGATACAGGGAGGCAAGCAATTAGGACTGCCAAAGTAGTCAATTGGCCACATCGTCCAGCCTCAATTTTCCCTTTCCTTTTTGTTTTTATTGAAATGAAATTCACATAACAAAATTAACCATTTTAAACTGAGCAATTCAGAGGCATTTAGAACTTTCACAGTGCTGTGGGGCCGCTACCCTTTGTCCAGTTCCGAAACATTTCCTTTGCCCCCAAATAAAACCCCGTACCTATTAGGCAGTTACTTCCCATTCTTCCCTCTCCTAGCCCTGATAAGCACTAATATGTTTTCTGTCCTATGGGTTTGTTTATTCTGGGCATTTCATATAAATGGAGTCATGCAGTGACCTTTTGTGACTCCTCCTTTCACTCAGCAGTACTGTTTCTGAGGCCCATCCGTGGGGCAGCGCGCACCGGCACTCCATTCCTTTTTATGGCTGAATAAGAGTCGACTGGACGGATAGACCACGTTTTGTTTATCCATTCACCCATCGATGGACATTTAGGTTGTGTCCACCTTTTGGCTGTTGTAATTGGGGCTGATATGACCATTTGTTTACAAGCTTTTGTTTGAATCCCTGTTTTCAACTCTTTGGGATATTTGCCTAGAAGCGGGCTTGCTGGGTCATGTGGCCATTTTATGTTTACCTTTTAGAGGAACCCAGTTCCCTTATGTTTAAAATATAAATAATGAAATTAGTTTGCAGGGATGCCAGAGGACTTAGAGGGAGTGCGTGTAAAGTGTGATCATACAGCACAACCTCCATAAATGGTTTCTCTAACTATTCTTCCTTCTTTAATTCAATAAACATTTATTGAGCCCAGGATCAGGAATTATATGAGGTGCTTCATAGATATATGGGCATATAAGATATAAAATATCTATTAAAACATATGCCTATATTTTATAGAGCCATATAAATATATCCCTAGGGTCCCTTCAGGTACAGGCTTACGACATTCCATCCTTGCTTCTTTCCTGGTGTGTCCTTCACACACAGAAGACAAAAGGCTCTCTCTCTCTCCCTCCCTTAACTGATTCCCCAGAAGGCTGCTGGCTTCACTGCCCCCCACCTGAATCAGCTCAGACCACCTATTTCAGATCTGTCGGCTCTTATAAATGTAGCCACACACCAGCAAAGTGAGATAAAATGGCAATGTGATTAGTGTGTGTGTGTGAGTGTGAATGCTTATGGGTCCCTGTCTCATTCCTTTTGTAAAGATTAATACATCAGAGCAAGCACTTATGAAAGGAAGAATAAAAAAACAACAACCGGGTCCAATTTTCCAGACATTCAATAACCAAATGTCACCCGCACGGTAAGCAATAAAATAAAAATATATGCTTAGCAGAGGCAATATAAATATGATGTATATTTTGAAGTTGGATAACAGAACAGTGGCATAAAAATTATACCCACAGGCAAATTCAAGAAAGGAGACCTTTGAAAACGTGGCATTCCTTTGGGCTGCCATTCCTAAAATATCGCAGTGTCTAGTGCAGTAAAACGGGTTGGTTTCCATCTGACAGGAGCACTCAGTGTAATGAGAACACGGAAAGTCTTGCCAGCATTCCCGCGCCAGGGCAGCACCTTATGCCCCCTCCAGCAACCCCACCTCCTCGCTACTAAGAGCCCTCACCCCATTCTGCCAGCTCCATCCCTTTGTCTGTCACAATAATCCCTTTTAAAGATCCTTCAAGACATTATTCCATTTGCCCTTTGCAAACTAAAGCTGGGAAAACAAGTGTCATTATTGCCATTTTACAGATGAAGAAGAGAAGGCCACAAAAGTAGTATTAGACCTAGGAATGGAAATCCACTCACCTGCCACTCCACCCCAGAAAAGGGGAAATCCTTTCTGCCCTAGAAATTATCACTTGCTGCTCACAAGCTCATGGAAAAAAAAAAAAAGGATTTTAATCAAAACCAAACACCCCTCTGTAGCCCAGCAAAAGTCTAAATTCCCTGTAAATATTTGCTTAAGGAATACAATAGAATTTTTTTTGCATCAGCCAAACAAAAACATAAATTGAAAGATTAATTTGGGGATTAAATGTAAACATCAAATATATCAAAAATAGATGCTACCCCTATCTTGAAACACACACCTTTTGCAACTCTTAGGTACTGTGATTCTAATGAGAAAAAGCAGAAATGGAGGTCCAAGAGTTCAAGTAGTTTGTCTCAGGCCTCAAAATGAGAGCTCTAAAATTGAAATGCATGCTGTTGGTAGAGAAAGTGCAATCAGCTGTGTGTCTTTAGGCAAATTGCTTGACCTCTCTGAGTTTTAATTTCCTCATGATGAAGGGAGTAGAAATAGATGATGTCTAAGCTGCTTTCCAGCTTTGAAATTCTATCATTTGTTTTCCTCTAGGAAAAGATATCCAATGCTACTCAAGGAAAGCCTTGTGTTGCTCACACTGGGGTCAGTAAGAGATCCTTGGTGGAACCCCAACTTATAAGAGCATTCCTATGAAAACAAAGGCCATCTTACAAACAAGAAGACTTGGGTCCTGGTCCCAGATTAGACGCAAACTCATTGTATGGCCTTAAGCTTCAGCTTTCCCCTATACAATGGAGGAGACTGAACTAGATCAGGATGGGAAATAAATCCCATATCAAGTGCCACTCTACTCAATAGATGGTGGCTGCTTAGAGTGCTGTGTTGAGAAAAAAATACCAGCATGTATCCAACTCAAGTGCTGGGGTTGATTAGTAATGTCTGCCTCAGGTGAGTGCGGGAGGCAGCTGTACAGGGAATTTGCCATCCCTGGAGTAGACACTCTCCAAAGCTCTTCTAACTTGACACTAATCCTCTATGAGTAGCACCCAGAAAACTGGGGGATTCAGAGTCGCTGATGCACAGGAAGGAGAACTTGGCTTGTTCAACTGTTTTTATATTATCCATGGCTAGAGTTTGAATAATCTGTCCCCTGATACCACTGTATTTCAGAAATTGCTACCTAAGGCAACTTCTCCACTTTTAAACTCATTTCCTGAGTTGGTCTTTTTAAACCCCACATTAAATATTGATCTGCCCTGGAGAGATCTAATTTATTTAGTAGACATGTTTGACTCCACCGGAACTGTCAAACCCAGAAATGGGGCCATGCCCCTCCTGAAGCAATAACCATCCAGGATGGTGACAGAGAAGTCAAGGACACAGGAACCAGCTTCTTTCTTCTTTCCAAGTCTCAGAGACAGGGCCTGCCTTTCTGGTCTCATGCAGGTAAACTTCTCACCCCAGATTGTTAGAGCTTCTTTCAGGCCCTTTCCTCTGAGGATGGATGTCTGAAAGCCAAGGTGTCGGCTCTGTGCCCGCTGGCCTCCCCAACCCACTGCCCCAAATCCTGCTGGTCCCCAAGAGAGAACCCCAGAAGCCTCTTCTGCAACCTCCCAGCATGTTCTATTTCTGGGGCTCTTGCCACAAAGCTCCGCCCATCAGACCCGCAACCCCTCCCTCCTTCTGGCCCAGGAATGTGGCATTTCTACTTGGACCCTGGCTTTAAGCTTCAGCCTCTCCAATGAGCTTTGCCTTGACTGACCCTCTGATGTCATCATCCTGGCTGTCTCCTAATGGATCCCCTCTGTTTGTGCTTATTAGTGTGACTCCAACAAGGAGGGAGAGATAGGGGGTGGCGGGGGTGGGGGGAAGCAAGAGAGAGAGAGAAAGAGATTACACAAGCCTGAGAATAAGGCGTTCCATGCTCCCCCACAGCCCAGCACACGAGGGGGGATCGTGAGATCCTACTGGAGAGTAGGAGATCTCTCTGCTGCTCTCTTGGATCCGGCTGCCTCCACCTCCCCCACTCAGAAGCACTTGCTTCTATCACCTGGCACGCTGGGTCGATCCAGCATAGTATCTCTCAGTGATCTAGACTTAAGCACAAATGCCAAGGTGCCCTGTATTTCTGGAAACATCTGTTTGGGGCCCCACAAGCAAGAGTCTCTGTGGCAGGAACACAGCCTCTCTTCCCGAGTTAGAAAAAAGTGACTATAATTTCAAGTCCCAAATTTTGATTAAAATCTCAGTCAGTTATTCTGCCATACCTGCATTCCCTCAGCTAATTCTCTCAACAATCTTATGAGGTTGATATGTCACCATTCCCTTAGGGATATGGAGAAAAACTGAGGCTCTGAGGCTGTAGCCACCAGCCATATGTGGCTAATGACAATTAAATGAAAACTTAAATTCACTTCCTAAATCCCACTAGCCATATTTCAAGTACTCAGTAGCTATGCATGGCTGGTGGCAACTGTATTGGACAGCACGGAGGAATCACAGAGCATCTCCATCATTGCAGAGGGTTCTGATGGACAAGACTGTGAGGGGTCAGGCGCATCCTTACGTCACACAGAAACCGAGGAGCAGAGTGGTAATTAAACCAGACCAGGTGGTCTGCAGAGCCTGAAGTCCTGTCTGCTGCTCTCCTTTCCTGCTGCTAAAAAGGAATTCAAAAGGAATGGGATGGGGTGGGCAAGAGGTCGACAGAGAGATCCCACCAGAGTGAAGCCTTGTGGACGGCACACCAGAGACAGCACGTGAAAGCTTAGGACCTTTTAACCTCCTCCTGGTCACATGCCAGCACCATGGGCCATGCAGTGTGAAGCTGCCTTCTCTCTGCTGGGCATCTCTTCCTGGTATCCCTCTGGCAGTTGCACCTCCTGTACCCCTGGAGACGTGGAGTCAAGCACACACTGGGGCGCAGGAGAATTTCTCACGCACGCTGCTGAGCTCCTAAGACTTCTTGGAGATGGCAGAGGTCATTCAGGTCAATTGATCATAGAATTTTGGTCACGACGTTTTGGTGCTTTATTTGCAGCTTTTACTCAATTATCATTTACGACACACCTCATATGGTTCCAGAATGTCATAAATAATTCCGGTCATTATTTGTTTCTCTAAATAGTCAAAGGGATTCAAATTATAAATCAGAGTATCGCTTCTTTTTTTCCACTGTGTATTTGAGCTTATACTTTATTTTTAAAACAGCTTTATTGGGACATAATTCCCATACCACACAATTCACTTATTTAAGATATACAATAATTTTAGAATATATTTGTCACTTCAAAAAAGAAAAAAAACCCTCAGGTAGGGAGACGGCTGGGACAGAGGTGAGAGGGCAACGCCCACCGTAGCTCTCACCTGATCAGTCAACCTTTCATCAACCTCTCACCAAATCCTGCCACTCGGAAACCTGGGGTCTCTCTCTGGCTGTGTGCCAAAGGAAAAATTGTACCTAAGTCTTTATCTCAATCATAATTAAGTTCTAATATTTTATTTAGAAGGTTCAAAAAGTGTGAAAATCTCCAATAATATTTATTTCATCAAATAAAATGGAAAATGGTACAAATAAAATATATTTCTTCTCATTCAATCTAGACATGGCCTTTCACAACTGTCGTGGAATAGTTTACATAAGGAATCATGAATCACCAGTAACAACTCCCCATTAACAGTCCAGTTAAGTCATCATGGTTGACGTCATAAGGTGCTGGGTGGCGATATGAGACACTGGCTGAATATCACTTTCTGCTAAAACCTAGAAAAGATCACATAAGTAGCCAACAGCAATATAAAAGTATTCAGACCTTCCCGTTTCCTTTACTACCAATTTTATGTCACATCTGACCTGGCACCGCGTCCGTCATAGCACACATTCATCGTCCATTTCTGAGAAATAACCTGGCATAGCTCTTTGCTCAGAGACCCTAAAACATACCAGACAAGTAGAAGAGACTGAGGAGTGGTGTATTTATTTTACCAATAATACTAATGTATTCCTTCTCGTATGTATACACAACAGTTCACTCTTCCATTAATGGATCAAAGACCTAGACATTGGAGCTAAAACCGTAAAACTTTCACAAGAAAATGTATAGATCTTGTGATAGGAGGTGGTTTCCTAGACATTACCCCCAAAGTGTGAGTATTGAGAAAGAAATAGATAAGTGGAATCTCCACAAAATTGAACACTTTGAGGCATCAAAGGACTTTTTCAAGAAAGTAAAAAGGAAGCCTACCCAGAAGGAGATGATATTTGAAAACCATATGTCAGATAAGGGTTTAATATCCAGAATATATAAAGAGATCCTGCAACTCAACAACAAAAAGACAATAAACCCAATTAAAAAATAAGAAAAAGATATGGACAGATACTTTTCCAAGGAGGAAACACAAATAGCTCAAAAACATATGAAAAGATAATCAACCTCACTGGCTATTAGGGAAATACAAATAAAATCCACAATGAGCTATCATCTCACACCTACTAGAATGGCCATGATCAAAAAAAAACAAAACAGAAAATGAAAAGTGCTGGAGAGGATGAGGAGAAAGAGGCACACTTATCCACCATTGGTGGGAATAAAGATTGTACAAACACTCTGGAAGGCAGTTTGACGGTACCTTAGGAAGCCAGGTATAGAATTGCCATATGATCCAGAAATCCCCTTACTAGGTATATATTCAGAGAAACTGAAGGGAAGGACACAAATGGATATTTTCTCACTGATGTTTATAGCAGCACTATTCATGATTACCGAGAGATTACCAAGCCCAAATGCCCATTGACAGAGGAGTGGATAAATAAACTGGTATAAACATATGATGGAATATTACACAGCTGTAAGACAGAATAAATTCTTAACACATGCAACAAAGTGGATGAAACTTGAGGACATTATGTAGTGTGAAATTAGCCAGGAACAAAAAGACAGATACTGTATGGTCTCACTAATATGACCAACATTAATGAGTGAACTTGGCGAGTTAAAGTTGAGAACACAAGTTATCAGGAGATAGAGGATAGAGATTGGACATTTCATGCTGAAAGAGTACAGAATGTTCAACAGGACTGATTGTAAAGATCCAGAAATGGATAGCACAATACCATCTGATGGTAGCACATCTTCTACATACACTGAATGAAGCTGAGTGTGAATATGGTTGAAAAAGGAAGGCTAGGGCCATGTAGGATACAGGAAGGAAAGATAGAAGATAAAGGACTCTATAACTTAGTGAAACCTGGAGTGGACAGTGATGGGGATTAAATGAACAAATATAAGCATGTTTTTGCATGAAGGAGAACAATGAATGTCAACATCGAAAGGTGTTGAAAATGGGATGTAAACTAGTAACATTGTAAAAGGTTCTGTTAAATTAACAAACACAATATACCAAAGCTAAATGTCAGTAAGAGGGGGATATAAGGGATGGATATGGGATTCTTGGCTTTGTTGTTTCTCCTTTTTATTTTATTTAATTTTTAATTTTTTATTCTTTTTTTCTCTCCTTTCTTTATGGAAGAAATGGAAACGTCCTCACATAGATTGAGGTGGTGAATACATAACTATGTGCTTATATAGGGAACCACTGACTGTTTACTTAGGTTGGATTGTATACTATCTGAATAAAGCAATTTAAACATTAAAAAAAAAGAAATCTCATACCCATTAGCAGTCACTCCCCACCCCACCCCCATGGCCCTCCACCCCACCTGTGTTAGGGTTCTCTAGAGCAACAGAACTAACAAGAGAGATCTGTACATGTGAGATTTATAAAGGTGTCCAATGCAACCATGGGAATGGAAGAGTCCAATATCTGTAGGGCAGATGTGAAGCTGGCAATCCCAGCGAAGGTTCTCGATGAACTCTGCAGGAGAGGCTCACTGGCTGAAGGAAGAAAAGTGAAAAGTTTCTCTTCTTTAAAAGTCTTCAATTGATTGGATTATCTCGTCGGCAGGAGATCTGCCCTTAGTTGATGCAGATGTAATCAACTACAGCTGCAATCAACTGACTGAAGATTTAATCACCCAGCCTTTTCCGGTTTATCCACCAGCCATGAAATATCCTCCAGTAACCTAAGGCTAGTGCTTACCTGGTCAGACAACTGGGCATTGTCACCTGGTTAAGTTGACACCTGAACTTAACCATGACAGTTCCACTTATCAACTTGGCAGCTATACACATCACTTTGAAACATGCTTAATTTCCAAATAGAACACAATAACAGACATATGTTTTGCCTAACAATACTCAACTGTCCTGCATACAACTGGAAACTCACTACATTTCTCCAGAATAGAGTGCAAGTCCTTAGGTAATATTCATTCTTAAACGTCATACCCTATAACTTAGATCCTCTAATATGAACAACACTATTTATGTCATATGATAAGAGGAAAACAAGATTTTTGCCTATGTGCAAATGGAAACATACTCATAATAAAACAGAGAGGAAATATTCACACCATCATAGTCCTCATTTCTATAACTGGTCATGTGGTCCTAGTTCGTATTTATCACTACCTTCTTCCACTACCATTACACGTTCCCTCTACCCTCAGCAAGGACTTCAGCTGGCCATGGTTCTTTGTCAGGTGGGGTGACCCAAACCTTCATTCCTGAAGTTTCTGGGCCATTGGGTAGTCCTGCCTGGATTGGGTTGTTGCAGTTTTCCATTGACTTTAATCACAGGGCGTGGTAGTACTAAGAGATGCCCTAGGAGATCTCCTGTATTCCAGGAAAACTCTTCTTTACCTCTATTGTGTAGCTGCAGTCCTATTTCCCTTGATAGTTAGGACCAATCACCCCAGCCAATTACAGTGATCCTCTCCCTTGCCTGTTGATTCAGAGGTATGAGAAGCCCAAAGTAGTTAGGTAGAAGTCCTAACTTTCAGTTCAGTGGAATCATTATTGTGTCTCCTGGTATGAGCACTTCTCCTTTTGGAACTAAGACCTGTAGACCAGCAGAGCTTAAGTTTTCAGGAACAGAAAGCAAAAATTTTTCTAGTGGATCACTAGGGCTGCTAGCAAGTGGTGCCACTCCCATTTCCACCCTTTGATACCTGGACCCACAAACCCTGGCTAAGAGAGAAACGGCACCATAGAATGGACTCTGATTCTGAGCAGCACAGCCTCCTGGAGAACACTGCCCCAGCCCTGCAAGGCATTGCCACTTAGCTGGCACCGTAATTGAATTTTTAAAAGGCCATCCTACCGTTCTATTAACCCAGCTGCCTCTGGATGATGGGGAACAGGTAAGATCAGAGAATTCCATGAGCATGTGCCCATTCCCACACTTCCTTTGCTGTGAAGTGGGTTTCTTGATCAGAAGCAATGCCATGTGGAATACCATGACAGTGGATAAGGCATTCTATAAGTCCATAGATGGTAATTTTTGCAGAGGCTTTGCAGGGGATGCAGGGAAGGAAAACCCATATCCGGAGTATGTATTAGAGCAAATCACTGCCCCTTCCATAATGGAAGTGGTCCAATATAATCAACCTGCCATAGGTATCAGGCTGACCACCTCGGGGAATGGTGCCATATAGGGGACTGAGGGTGGGTCTCTGCTGCTGGCAGACTGGGCACTCAACAGTGGCTGTAGCCAGGTTGGCTTTGGTGTGTGGAAGTGTATATTGCTGACCCTATACATAACCTCCATCCCTACCACCATGACCACTTTGTTCATGAGCCCATTGGACAATGGTAGGAGTGGATGCAGAAATAGGGCCACTTGTGTTCACAGAATGGGTCATTTGATCCACTTAATTATTAAAACCTTTCTCTGCTGAAGTCACCCTGTGGTTAGTATTCACATCGGACACAAATATCTTCATGTGTTTTGCCCACTCAGAAAGGTCTATTCACACACCTTTTCCCCAGACTTCTTTGTCACCAATTTTCCAATTATGCTCCTTCCAAGTCCCTGACCATCCAGCCAAATCATTAGCAACAGCCCATGAGTTGTAAATAAAACACCACTGGTCAGTTCTCCTTCCAAGAAAAATGAACATCCAGGTGCACTGCTTGAAGTTCTGCCCACTGGGAAGATTTCCCCTCACCACTGTCCTTTAAAGAGATCTCAGAAAGGGGTTGTAGTGCTGCAGCTGTCCACTTTTGGGTGGTACCTGCATATTGTGTGGAACCATCTGTAAACCAGGCCCAAGTGTTCTCTTCCTCGGTCAACTGATAAATGGAACTCCCCAAGGCGCCAAAGCTCTGCTCTCGGAAGGTTATGTGGCAGGAGTGGCGGCCATGGACATTTGGGCCATTTCCTTATGTAACTTACTTATGCCTTCAGGACCTGCTCAAACCCTGTGTCTTGTATACCATTTCCCTTTTATGATGGAGTCCTGCTGTGCACACCAAACCTTATGGCTCAGTGGGTCAGAAAACATCCAGCTCATGACAGGCAACTCAGGTTTCATGTAATTTGGTGGCCCATGGTTAAGCATTCAGTCTCTACTAAGGCTCAGTAGTAGGCTAAAAGCAGTTTCTCAAAAGGAGAGTAGTTATCTGCAGCAGATGGTAAGGCTTTATTCCAAAATCTTAAGGATTTTTTGTGGTGATTCTCCCACAGGGGTCTGCCAAAGCCTCCAGGCAGCATACCTATTTGCCACAGACACTTCCAGCACCATTGGATCTGCTGGATCATATGGCCCAAGTGGCAGAGCAGCTTGTACAGTGGCCTGGACCTGTCGCAGAGCCTCCTCTTGCTCAGGTCCCCAGTCAAAATTAGCAGTTTTTTTGGCCATGCTGTAAATGGGCCGGAATAGCACACTCAAATGAGGAATATGTTATCTTCAAAATCCAGATAGGCCAATTAGTCATTGTGCTTCTTTTTTGGTCATAAGAGGGGCCAGATGTAACAGCTTATTCTCACCTTAGAAGGGATATCTCGACATGTCCCACACCACTGGATACCTAGATATTTTACTGAGCTGGAAAGTCTCCCGTATTTTTGTTGTATTTATCTCCCATCTTCTGACACTCAAATGCTTTCCTAATAAGTCTAGAGTAGTTGTTACTTCTTATTCACTAGGTCCAATCAACCTGACATCATCAATATAATGAACCAGTGTGATGTCTTGTGGGAGGGAGAAATGATCAAGATCTCTGTGGACAAGATTAGGACATAAAGCTGAGGAGTTGATATACCCCTGAGGTAGGACAGTGAAGGTATACTGCTGGCCTTGCAAAGTGAAAGCAAACTGTTTCTGGTGGTCCTTACTAACAAGGTGTGACACTACTAATATGGAGCCTGATGTTCTACCACAAGTGGTGCCTTCAAACATGAGGCTACCATTTACCATTCTTTGATTGTAAGACCTTAAATGACTCTCAAAGGTTGCATTTATAAACACCACACCCACAAACAGACATTTAAGATGCCATCACTTTTAATTCCATTCACTGAATGTTTACTGAGCACCGACTACCTGCTGGGCACTGAAAATGAGTGCACTCCCCTTGAAGCAGCCAAGTGGAGAAGGGAAAGAAAATGGCTAAGTCCTCGGGTCCCTCTTTCATCTTCGCTCCTCATGCTCTAGAGGAGTTGCCAAGTGTTCCACGTGAACTACACCCAATAACCCCCCACCCAGGGAAAGCCACTCTAGACTGATACATGACGTACATCAGGAATGAGGCCAACAGCTGGCTTCTTGTAGCATTGCAAGGATTAATAAATGGATTGGATTGCATCAGGGCACAAAGTTTTGTGTGTGGAATGAAACTGATTCTCAGGTCCAAATCTGTGCTTCCTGCAGCCATGTGAGGGCCACCTACCTGCACAACTATGGCCAGCCTCTCCTGGCGTGCTCTTCTTCCTGGCCTTGGATATGAATTAAGGAGAAAAGATAAGACTCAGGTTGTGGCAGCCAGGCCTGGATGCCTCCTGCACTTCAGTCATCCAGCTGCTCATCCAAATGCCCCAACTTCAACAGACACAGGACTTTGAATCCCAGGGAAGGCACCCTGGGCTGCCCCAAGGTTTCATGAGATAGAGTGTCTCTAAGACCTGCAGCAGCCTTCAGGCTGCAGGGATCACTCAGGAGGCACAAGCAGGGCACTGCAGCTTGTACAAAATTTTTGAGACCTATAGCTATTGGCAGGGAGAAAAGCATCTGTTATTTCATTGTCTATTTGACATAGAATTTCAAAGTGAGTGAGCAGTTGGGCTGCTTAATCTTACTGTAGACAATTGAGAAGAGTTGGGGTTGGTAACTCTGTCTTCCAAACCTGTAAAAAGCTGTCTCTTCTTGGCACCATGCACAATCCCTGAGTATAGAATGGAAATACTCCATTTGACTAGAGTCTCAGCTGTGAAGTATGGCCTAAGCAAGGATCCCGACTGTCTGCAGAAAGATCTCAAAAGTTGCTCAGAAATGACCCAGCTCTCAAACCTCCTTGCCAAGTTGAGGAAGCAGGCCAGGGAATGAGATTGGGGAGAAGTGAACTCAAGGACAAGCCCCTCATGCTACAGAGTGGCTAGGGCAGACCCTTCAAGCTAAAAATGAAAACAAAGATGTCCTACCTTTGTGTCCCTGTGTCTGACCTCCTGTGACTCAACCACCCACAACCTCACCCAGATCATCCCAAGGTGTTTTATGTCTCATGCAAGGTAACCAAACATTCCAGTTGCCTAGGACTGAATGGGCTCCTGGGATTTAGGACTTCGTTTTTAAAACCAGGGCAAATTGGTTACCCTAGATCATGATAGCTCACGTGGATTGCATCTCTAAGAGTGGCCACCTATCTTAAGGACTGAGGGCTTGCAAAGTCTCCCTGGCATCCTTGGAATCATCTCAAGCCTCTGAGGTCAAGGGCAAAGACTGGCTATCAGGCAGGTGGGAAGGTAGAGCAAGTGAAGGCAATGGATCTGCACCCACAGCACTGAGGTGGCCCTCTGCACCTATACCCGGCCCATCAACAATTCCCAGACCCAAATTCATGCTTCCCACAGTTATGGGATGGCCACCCATGCTGCACAACTCTGAGCCTACCTGCCAGCCCTCCAGAGCTCTCTTCTTTCTGGTCCTGGATAAGTAAGAAAGATTAAACTGGAGTTGCAGGTTGGTCACCTCCCCAGCAGCCAACCTCATTAATGAGGCACATTTTATTCAGATGTTGGACAACTGAAGAGTCCAGCCCCAGAGGATGACTCGTGGCAATAAGCTTGCCCTTTTGTTGTGATTGGTTTAGGGTGAGCAGGTGACCTAGATCTTGTCAAAGAGATGTGAAGGAAAGGCTGCTAAAGGAATTCTTGTTAAAAATCAATCAATCAATCAATTAATTAATTATTTAGAGACTTGCAAAGAAAAACCTATCATTTTCCTGCTCCAGAAGTTATCAAGTGAGGATGTGATTTTGGAGCTCCTGCAGCCATCATGTGATCACGTGGGAGAGGAGGGCAAGGAGGATAACAGAGATGCTAACCCAGAGCCCTGTCGTTGTTGAATCAACCACCACCTACTTCATAAGTCTTATTATACGAGAAAAATAACCCTGCCTAAAACAAGTAAGCAGAGTGTATATTCAGTGGCTGGCAGCTGAAAGCTCCTGGTAGAGGATGAAATAAAGCTCCAAAGCCCTGCAGCAAGGAAGACCATGAGAGAGGACATGTAGATTTTCACTATCTCTGGGTCAGACATGGCTCTAACCCCTCCTGGACAGACCTACTCTGGAGCTCTCCAAGACAAGACATCCTCAAGCCCCCTCACTTTTCCTCCAGCACTTCATCATCCTCACTCCAGGAAGTCTAGCCTGGAGCTCGAAGGCCTTGAGGACACGCTCTAAGGACCTTCCCCCAAAAGGAACCCAGCTCATCTTTATCAGTTCCTTCCCTTGGCATGGGGTGAGAATCAAGAGAAGGAGCTCCAGAGCCTCCCTGAACTCTTTGACAAGTTACTTGGCCTCTGTATGCCTCAGTTTCCTCGCCTGTAATGGCAAATAATAGTGCCTAGCTCATGAGGTTATTGTGATGATTCTAAGGATAAAATGTTAGCACAGCATCTGACACTGTGTTGGGGTCCCTAAGACCACCCTCAAGGTCAGTGATTCACTAGAAGGACCCACAGAACTCAGAAAAGCTATATATTCATAGTTACAGCATTTCATCTAAAGAATACAGATTAATATCAGCAAATATAAAAAGAACATAGGGCAAGAGTCCAAGAAAGACCAGATACAGGCACAATTGTCATCTTCTAGTGGAGTCTTACTGACAGCACTTAACTCTCCCAACAATAGTATGTATCAACATGTACAGAGTATTGCCAACAAGAGAAATTTACCTAAGACTTGGAGTTTTTATGGGGTTCAGTCACATAAGCATACTGTACCTACATCACTGAACTTAGTTCCAGCCCTTGCAGAGGTCAAACTGATATTGTGTGGGCCAAGGCCCTCACCATACATCATACTGCCAGCAAAAACTAAAACTATCTGCCATGGCCCAGGGACGCAGGAAACAAAGACAAAGTCAGGCAGGGTATTCCAAGGGCTGAGAGGCTATCTCCCAGGAGGGGCCAAGGGCCAGACTTTTCTTTGGAATAAATATACAAGATTTGAACACCCCAGACCTGTCCGGAGACAACCTTTTACTGAACAGACACCTGATAAGCACCCACTGTTATTTTTATTTCTTACATACAGCTGAAAGCTGTCGGCATGTAGCACCCATCCTTTGTCATTAAAACTACCCTACGAAATTACACAGCATCAGTCTAACCTTCTCCCTCGTTGTTGGGGAGGAATCCTTGTCTCCCATTCCCTTGTTTCATTATGGAGAGAACGATACTCAAGCAGCATTCCTGGGATCTCCTTATCCACCCAAGGAAAGGGGATGGACAAACCTCTGATGGGCAGGTTTGGGAGAAAGATCAGCTTTTGCATGGCTCACTCCTTCCCCTCCCTCGAGCTGCTCCTCCACATTGAGGTGGCTTCCTGTCTGCCCCACCATGCCTTATGTTTTACACCAGCATCCCCTCGAGAGGCCTGTCCAGCTCTGCTGTGTCTGTGCCCAGAGTCTGCATCTGATTCAGGGACGAGGTCTTAGATGCCTGCGTGGTTGGCGGACCCTAAACCACTATGTCAGATGGCTTCATCACAATAAAGGTGATGTTTTGTCTCCATCTGCCTGGTTGCTATGTCTATTGCTCAACCAATTCCTAATGCAGAGGGGAAAGAAGGGTGATATTTATTAAGCCCCGTCAGACACCAAGACACAAATCAGCCGTTCTAGAGCTCAGAAGATCATGACTGGGTCTCCTCCTCAAAACGTCTCCTGCCAAGGTCCTCAGGTTCTTCCAATATGCCTCACTTTACAGGGTTCCCTGGCTTGTCTCCACCTTCTGGACACACTCGAGGCTATCCAGGACCCTCTTCAAATGTTGGGCTTAGAACTGAACACGGATGACTCCAGAAGTGGTCCACAGGCACGAATCACAGTGTCATCTCTCAATCTGCCTGGGGATTCCCTTGAAGAATCATTCCCTGGAAGTTGCATTGCGTGTTGAACTTGCAGTTGACTGCAAGGATTTCCTTTTCCATATGAATTGGTCCTAGACCCAGTTTTCCCAGCATAGGGTGCTTGATGTTTTGGTGTTTTAAACCTCCTCCTCTAGTTGGCCAAAGAAATTCTACTTCCCAGATACATCTGTAAACATGTACTCACATATCCCCTTTAAGAGTTCAAGGTATGGAATCTCTCCCACAACATAATCTTTTCTCCCAGAACTCACCTCATCAATTTCAGGGCTCTTATGTTTCATCTACTGAAGAAATATTTATCAAACATCCATAAGGCTACCAAGAATATTGCACAGATTCTGGAGTTAGACTTTCCTAAGTTCAAATCTCAACTTTGCCATTTACTAGCTGTGTGACCTTGGGCAAGTTCCTCAGCCTCCCTGAGCCTTGGTTCCTCAGAATCCTAAAGTGAAGATTGTAATAATATCTTCCTTCAAAGTGCTGTTGTACAGATTAAATGCATGTCAAGAACCAAGCACAGTACATGGAACGTATCACATTCTGCATAATTATTAACTATTAGTATTAGTAGTAATATTGATATTACCATTATAATTACTCTAACCAAATTGCCTAAAGTTGGACTTGGAATGCAGCCCTCCTTGAAAGAAGATGATTGACCAAGGAATACTCCGATTAACAATGGGTGATAGGGTTTTATTTGTGACGTTCAACTTGGGGGGGGTCCAGATGTTCATATCTTATCTTGGGAGATTTTATAAAAGAAAAAGGAGGATGGGGCAGAAACAGAAGATCGGAGGATATGGAATAGGTTGTGAGTCCTGAGCTGGGAGACAACTCCAACTCTGCCCAGACATTCACTCTGGCCTCTGGGCACCTCAATTCTCCTGTTTGGGGGTAAATGGCAGTGTTTGGGGGAGCCAGAGAGAGGACATGTCATTCTATGAAGGAGAGCAACTCAGTGGAATTAAAAGGTAAGGGGACAGCTAATGAACCCCAAAGTCTCCTGTGTGACAGTCTCAGCCCTCCAGAAGGACAGGCCCTTGAGCAGCCTGAGTATAAAGTGTGGCTTGACTAAAACCAGGAGGGACAGCAGGATGTGGGACGGACGAGCTTGCGACCCGGACTTGAACCAGGGCCCTGCCACTTCCCAGCACAGAGCAGGAAGTGTTCAGTTCAGTCCTGGGTAAAGGACCCCCTCTTCCTGAGGCCCTTTCCCCCTGTGCTCAGTGGGGGGGGGGGGGGCAACACTCACCTCCAAAGGTGCCTGTGAGAGGCAACAGACAATGTGCATAAATTACCTGATAAATGCCGGGGCACCATACTAACAAGTCCTGTTCCGTGAGTCACTGCGACCATCAGTCTCACTACAGCCCCGCCCTGGAGGCAGCACGTCAGGGGTCCACAAATGCGCAGATGACCCCACCCGGCAGAAGACTAATAAGCTCCGTCAATTCCTGCAGGCGAAGCGGGGAGGAAGTCGGGGTGGGCGGAGAAAGCAAAGGAGAGGCAGATGTGAGGGCCTAACGGTGAAAGCGCACAGGAAAGCCCAAGGAGCTAAGAGCTGGGCGTATTTCATGTAGGGGCAGATGACCCGCCCCATCTCCGGGGACCGTGCATAAAGTATCACATCACCAGAGCCTGAAGTCATTAAGAGAGAGGTAAATTCTGTTCAATGCGATCAGTTTAAGAAGATAAAAAAAAACACGTTATACATTTCGGCAATATTCGCATTACAAAAAAGAAAAGAGCTAAAAGTGGGGTCTGAAAGACTTAGTGCTGGGGTGCAACCTTCCCCGATGACCCGGATGAGTGGAGGGCCCCCGAGAGGACGTGCTAGGTCTTGTCACCTCTCCACAAGGTGTTATTCGGGTGGAAGCAAAGCGATGGGAATGGGGGAGGGAAGCACGTGGGTGGGGACGCAGGGTTTGTCCTTCTGTTATCTCGGCCTCGGCCCTTGGCTGGTGCCGCCCGGGAGGCTTCAGTTTGCCTGGATCTTCTTGGGGGGGCCCAGAGCCTCGCGGCCCCTGCCCAGGAGCAGGCCCTCCAGGCGCTGGCAGTGCTGGCGGAGCTGCTTCTCGCGGGGCAGCAGGAAGGTCAGGACCTTGTTGCGCACGATGCCCCTGTCCTCCTCCTCCCGCAGCCGCTGCCTCACGCGGGCCGCCTGCTCCTCCTGCTGCACCAGGGCCCCGTTCAGCTCGCAGAAGGCCTCCTCCAGGGACTGGATGGCCGGCAGCACCTCCTTCTTGAAGTCCTCCAGCTCCCGCTGTACCGCGGCCACCTTCTGCTGCAGCATCTCCAAGTCGGCCGCTGGTGGGAGGCAGGAGGGCCACGATGGGGGCAGGGAGAAGTCGCCAGACTGGAGGCCGCTCTCCACCATTTTCTTCCCTTGTAAGGTATTCACCTTCATGAAGACTGACCCAGCCTGATAGAGGGGTTCCATCGTCTTCTTTCCCCAGGTGGACAAAGAGCCAAGAGGACCAGCCAGGTCAATGAGTTATTTTGGCCAGAGACCTAATCATGGGGCGTGGAGAAAACCCACACATTGTGACATCAGGGCCCCTTCAGCCAACCAGGAGGCAAGCCACATCCACTCATTTGCATATCGTAGCCTCCTTAGTTGGTCACCAAGGGCTCTGTCCACTCTTCTACCCAAGTGGCCCCTCCCAAGATGTGGATTCTCATCATCTCATCATGCCTTCCAGGAACAGATGCTCAGTCACTCCTTTAACCTGAGGGAGAAACTGAGGCCCAGAACAGGGAAGTAAATGGACCAGAGCAAAGCAGGCCAGCCAGGCCCTCTGGCTGCTAAGACTGGATGGTCTCCCAACCGGTGAGGGGCCTGGGTGGTCCTGGAAAGGTCTCCGAGCTTCATAAGCAAGGACATTGTGAGAAATGACATCTAACCTCACTTCTAGCTCTAAAATGGTAAAGGAATAATTTCTGATAATCTTAGAAGTTGCAAGAAATATACTTAGGTTTTGATGTATGGCCCACAGCAGCAGCTGATTCAGTACGTACAGGGTAAAAATAGGTCCTCATTCATTGATTCAGCAAGTATTTCTCAGCACTCTGAGGAGCAAGTGTGAGCCAGAGTGCATGGTCCCCCACTCCCTACTCTCACAGAACATATCCAAATGTGGATAGAGATGAGAAAAACATACACATGGGTGAATGTCTCACTTTTTATCTGATGCCTATAACAAATGAAAAGGTTTCTAGCTAACTTGCATTTGAATGGGTCAAGAACAAACCTCTGTCTTGCAGATCTCCATCTCTTGTGCAGACCTCTCTTCTGGATCCCCAAATCTAAATATGTCCTCTAAAATGTCCCTTAAATTCAGTCCATCCAAAGCTGAACTGGTCGCCTTTTGTGCTGGCACTGGTTCCTGTTCTGATGCTGACTTCTGGCTTTAGTGACACAGTCAGGAGACGGCAACCATACCAACCCCCACATGAGAAACCTGGGCCAACCTGGACCCCACTACACCAAAACAGCCCTAAGTCCTATAGAGTCATCCCTATCTGAACACTTTAGCACAGACCACTGGGGTTGGGTCCTTAACTAACAAGCCATGTATCTATGGCAGATTACCCCACCTCACTTAGCCTCAGTTTCCTTACCTGTAAGGTAGGGACAATAACTCAGTGGTGAGCAGGTAAACCAGTTCTCTGGAGGGGAATAAAGGCTCTGGTATATAACTATCCTGATTTCCATGGTGAAAATACTCCCACTATAGCTGTTCCAAGATACCAACACGATGGCACTGACAGAGTTGGAAAGAGATGTCCACAATCAGTTCGCATGAGCCTGGACAGCTCTCATGAGACCCCAGCCCAGGGTCCGTGGAGGGGGCAGCTGCCTTCTCAAAGATGCATATTGACCTAAATTCAGTAGAGGGCCTGGTGGTAGGTGTCAGAGAAGGCATTTTGCATTGAAGTTCGTGACTAAACTAAGGTAGAATTTTGAAGTGCAAGATGAAGAAAGCAGCTCCTATTATTGAGACAGAATGCTTGGTGGTAAGAGCGCTGTCCTAGGAGCTGGGGCATCCAGGGTCTGGAATTCCTGTGACTCCACATCAATCACCTCCCCTTCTAACTAAGCCTATTCCTTCTTCTATAACATGAGAAGGTGGGGGGCAGCTCCTCCGAGGTCTCTGACAGTCTAAAATTCCACACAGTCCTTCAAACGTCTCCCCAGGCACTTACTATATTCTGCCTCTTTTTGTGAACTGGGTCCTTATCCTAGGCCCCCCATGGCACAATGACTCCATGAGGGCAGGGCTGTGTATTTCCCACCCTTGGGTACCCCCGAGTGTCCTGCCTGGCCCCGGAGTAATGGCACTCCAATAACTAGATGAAATTTGAATTGATTTTTGTTGGCGGCTGTCAAATCCCACAGCTCCCTGGACTTTCCCTCTGACTTGATGACACCTACTGGTCTGAGTGGGAACAGCAGCCCCTTTATTCCCCTCCCCAGGAGCTCCATCCGGATTTGGGAAATGAACAGCATAGGGTCTTTCTCGCTCTCTCTCCCTCTCTCTCTCTCTCTCCCTCTCTCTCTCTCTCTCCCTCTCTCCCTCTCTCCTCTCCTCTCCTCTCCTCTTCTCTCTCTCTCTCTCTCCCTCTCTCCTCTCCTCTCCTCTCCTCTCCTCTCCTCTTCTCTTCTCTCCTCTTCTCTCTCTCTCTCTCT
>PVIY010020741.1:0-43549 GCA_004026745.1 Myrmecophaga tridactyla
TAATGAATCACACTAGGAAAATTGAAGACATGGCCCAGTCAAAGGAACAAACCAACAATTCAAATAATATACAGGAGCTGAAACAATGAATTCAGAATATGTAAACAGACATGGAAAACCTCATCAAAAACCAAATCAACAAATTGAGGGAGGATATAAAGAAGGCAAGGAATGAACGAAAAAGAAGAGACTAAAAGTCTGAAAAAACAAATCACAGAACTTATGGGAATGAAAGGCACAGTAGAAGAGACGAAAAAAACAATGGAAACCTACAATGATAGATTTTGAGAGGCAGAACATAGGATTAGTGAACTGAAGGACAGAACATCTGAAATCCGGCAAGAAAAAGAAAATATAGAGAAAAAAATAGAAAAATATGAGCAGGGTTTCAGAGAATTGAAGGACAATATTAAGCGCGCAAATATACGTGTTGTGGGTATTCCAGAAGGAGAAGAGAAGGGAAAAGGAGGAGAAAAACTAATGGAGGAAATTATTACTGAAAATTTCCCAACTCTTATGAAAGACTTAAAATTACAGATCCAAGAAGTGCAGCGTACCCCAAAGAGAATAGATCCAAATAGACATACTCTAAGACATTTACTAATCAGGATGTCGGAGGTCAAAGAGAAAGAGAGAATCTTGAAAGCAGCAAGAGAAAAGCAATCCATCATGTACAAGAGAAGCCTTGCATAGATTTCTCAACAGAAACTATGGAGGCAAGAAGACAGTGGGATGATATATTTAAATTATTAAAAGAGAAAAACTGCCAACCAAGAATTCTATATCCAGCAAAATTGTCCTTCAAAAGGGAGGGAGAAATTAAAACATTTTCAGACAAAAAAATCACTGAGAGGATTTGTGACCAAGAGACCAGCTCTGCAAGAAATACTAAAGGGACTAGAGACAGATATGAAGGCAGAAGAGAGAGGTGTGGAGAAGCGTGTAGAAAGGAAGACTATGAGTAAAGGTAAAAAGAAGGAAAATTAGAAGAACATATAAAAGCCAAAAGGCAAAATGGTAGAGGAGGGTACTGCCTGGGCAGTAATAACACTGAATGTTGATGGATTCATCTTCCCAATCGGGGAACATGGACTGGCAGAATGGATTAGGGAATGGGACCCATCTATATGCTGTCTCTACTCAAAGGACATGAGGGCAAGGTCACAAATGGACATTTGCACACCAATGTTTATAGCAGCATTATTTACATTACCAAGAGATGGAAACAGCCAAAATGTCCATCAACAGATCAGTGGCTAAACAAACTGTGGTATATACATACGATGGAATATTATGCAGCTGTAAGACAGAATAAAGTTATGAAGTATGTAACAACATGGATGGACCTTGAGAACATTATGCTGAGTGAGATTAGCCAGAAATAAAAGGACAAATACTGTATGGTCTCACTGATATGAACTAACATTAGTGAATAAACTTGGAGAATTTCATTGGTAACATCAGGAGATAGAAATAGGGTAAAGTAGCATCAGGAGATCAAAATAGGAGATAGAAATAGGGTAAGATAGTGGGTAATTGGAGCTGAAGGGATACACTGTGCAACAGGACTGAATGTAAAAACTCAGAATTGGACAACACAATACTACCTAAGTGTAATATAATTATGTTAAAACACTGAATGAAGCTGTATGTGAGAATGATAGAGGGAGGAGGGCTGGGGGCACAAAAGAAATCAGAAAGAAAGATAGACAATAAAGATTGAGATGGTACTTCTGGGTCAAGATGGCAGCTTAACAATGTGTACATTTTAATTCGTCCTCCAGAACAACTACAAAATAACCCTAAACAGTACAGAACAGCTCCTGGGGCCACATCAGTTACCGGACACACAGCATACCCCAGGCTGGAACAGCTGGACCGGCTGTGAGCTTCCCCAGAACCGTGAGCTCCCAAAGCTGCGGTGGCCAGCGCCCCTCCCCCACAGGCTGCTTCCAAGAGGGGAAAAGAAAGGACTTTACCAGCAGCAGGGACTGAGCCCAACCAAACGCCAATTGTGGAATTAATTAACAAATTCTGACTACTAATAATAGGCCCCCAGCTCAGGTGAACCTGGTCAAAGCAGAGGTTGCTCATTTTTGCCCCGGTGCCAAGGGGGCAGGGCTGACGAGAAAAGGGGAAGAAAAAAAGGACGAAACAGAGTTTTTTGTGGCTGTGTTTCTACGGAGGCTTGACTGCCTTTGGATATAGCAGCAGGACTTCTCAGGCTGCAACTGCCCCAGGCATAGGCAGAAGTGAGCTCTTTTGGGGGCTTGTCCAGAGCCTGTGCCTTCCCCAGGGGAGAGGTGAAGCCCAACTCAGGTGAAATCCCTCCCTCAAGGAATTCAGACACCAGGGCTTGGTAATTTGAAGCCATTAAAACCAACCTACAACCTCTCCTCTGTCTCCACCATAGCCCCAGCAGGGAGAGTTCACCAAAGTTAAAGGTACCACATCATCTTACATTGGTGAGATCTGCAGGCAGACAAGTGCCACATACTGGGCAAGATAAGAAGAACAGAGCCCAGAGACTTCACAGGAAAGTCTTTCAACCTGCTGGGTCTCACCCTCAGGGAAAACCGACACAGGTGACTCTTTCCTCCTAATAGGAGGCCAGTTTGGTCTGGGAAAATCCGGCTGGGGTCTATAATATCTAAGTAGACCCTCCTAAGGGTGGGGGGGGGGGAAGGCACCATACAAGCAGGGCAAGAAACAAGAAAACAAGAACTGAAAAATTCTCCTCTGTTAAACAAAACCTAAGCTAGAGGTTCAGATAAAGTTGAACTGAATGTCAAAGAACAGAGAGACAACAAATTCATCCAGCAAGAAAACCCTAGGTAAAAGAAGTGAAAGCAATCTCCAGAATAAACTCATTAAGGTAATTAAATGCCTAGATGCCAGCAAAAAGTAATGAATCACACTAGGAAAATTGAAGACATGGCCCAGTCAAAGGAACAAACCAACAATTCAAATAATATACAGGAGCTGAAACAATGAATTCAGAATATGTAAACGGACATGGAAAACCTCATCAAAAACCAAATCAATGAATTGAGGGAGGATATAAAGAAGGCAGGGAATGAACAAAAAGAAGAGACTGAAAGTCTGAAAAAACAAATCACAGAACTTATGGGAATGAAAGGCAAGGTAGAAGAGATGAAAAAAACAATGGAAACCTACAATGATAGATTTCGAGAGGCAGAACATAGGATTAGTGAACTGGAGGACGGAACATCTGAAATCCGGCAAGAAAAAGAAAACATAGGGAAAAAATGGAAAAACTATGAGCAGGGACCCAGGGAATTGAAGGACAATATTAAGCGCACGAATATACATGTTGTGGGTATTCCAGAAGGAGAAGAGAAGGGAAAAGGAGGAGAAAAACTAATGGAGGAAATTATCACTGAAAATTTCCCAACTCTTATGAAAGACTTAAAATTACAGATCCAAGAAGTGCAGCGTACCCCAAAGAGAATAGATCCAAATAGACATATTCCAAGACATTTACTAATCAGGATGTCGGAGGTCAAAGAGAAAGAGAAAATCTTGAAAGCAGCAAGATAAAAGCAATCCATCACGTACAAGGGAAGCCCAATAAGACTATGTGCAGATCTCTCAGCAGAAACCATGGAGGCAAGAAGACAGTGGGATGATATATTTAAATTATTAAAAGAGAAAAACTGCCAACCAAGAATTCTATATCCAGCAAAATTGTCCTTCAAAAATGAGGGAGAAATTAAAACATTTTCAGACAAAAAATCACTGAGAGAATTTGTAACCAAAGAGACCAGCTCTGCAAGAAATACTAAAGGGAGCACTAGAGACAGATATGAAGACAGAAGAGAGAGATGTGGAGAAGCGTGTAGAAAGAAGACTATGAGTAAAGGTAAAAAGAAGGAAAATTAGATATGACATATAAAATCCAGAAGGCAAAATAGTAGAAGAAAGTACTACCCATGCAGTAATAACACTGAATGTTAATGGATTAAACTCTCCAATCATAAGACATAGTCTGGCAGAATGGATTAAAAAACAGGACCCATCTATATGCTGTCTCTACTCAAAGGACATGAGGGCAAGGTCACAAATGGACATTTGCACACCAATGTTTATAGCAGCATTATTTACAATTACCAAGAGATGGAAGCAGCCAAAATGTCCATCAACAGACTGTTGGCTAAACAAACTGTGGTATTTACATAAGATGGAATATTATGCAGCTGTAAAACAGAATAAAGTTATGAAGTATGTAACAACATGAATGGACCTTAAGGACATTATGCTGAGTGAGATTAGCCAGAAAGAAAAGGACAAATACTGTATGGTCTCACTGATATGAACTGACATTAGTGAATAAACTTGGAATATATCACTGGTAACAGAGACCAACAGGAGATAGAAATAGGGTAAGATATTGGGTAATTGGAGCTGAAGGGATACAGACTGTGCAACAGGACTGAATATAAAAACTCAGAAATGGACAGCACAATATTACCTAACTGTAATACAATTATGCTAAAACACTGAATGAAGCTGTATATGAGAATGATAGAGGGAGGAGGGCTGGGGCATAAATGAAATCACAAAGAAAGATGATAGAGATTGAGATGGTATAATCTAGGAATGCCTAGAGTGTATAATGATAGTGACTAAATGTACAAATTTTAAAAATGTTTTTGCATGAGGAAGAACAAAAGAATGTCATTACTGCAGTGTGCTGAAAATAGATGGTAATTAATATTTTAAAATTTCAACTTATGTGTGAGACTAAAGCAAAAAAATGTTTATTTGGTACAAGTCTATACTTTGACTAGTGCATCTTATAATATAACTTATGTAGACAGTTGGTTGAACACCTTAAGTACATGGAACTTTGTATAGGACATGAGATTTTGTTGGTTTGTCCAGGTGATGCCCTGATGAATCCCAGAGTGATCTGATCAGTGAGTGGAAAAGTATTTGCAAAGTCCCCTTCGGGGAATGGTGAGAACAGGGGAAAACTCAACTTCCCCAAGTTGAATTCTTGATATTCTCAAAAGCAGTGTGGACAACCAAAGCTATAGGCTGAGCCCCCAGTCTTGGGGTTTGTTCATATGAAACTTAACCCCAAAGGGGATAGGTTGAGCCTACTTAAAATTAGGCCTAAGAGTCACCCCCAAGAGAACCTCTTTTGTTGCTTAGATGTGTCCTCTCTCTCCAGCCAATACAGCAAGCAAACTCACCACCCTCCCCTTGTCTACGTGGGTATGACTCCCAGGGGCTGGATCTTCCTGGCAACGTGGGACAGAAATCCCAGAATGAGCTGGGATTCAGCATCAAGGGATTGAGAAAAAGTCTAGAATGAGCTGAGACCCAGCATCAAGGGATTGAGAAAACCTTCTCAACCGAAAGGGGGAAGAGTGAAATGAGACAAAGTGTCAATGGCTGAGAGATTCCAAACAGTGTCGAGAGGTTATCCTGGAGGTTATTCTTACGTGTTAAGTAGATATTACCTTGTTATCCAAGATGTAATGGAGAGGCTGGAGGGAACTGCCTGAAAATGTAGAGCTGTGTTCCAGTAGCCATGTTTCTTGATGATGATTGTATAATGATATAGCTTTCACAAAGTGACTGTGTCATTGTGAAAACCTTGTGTCTGATGCTCCTTTTATCTACCTTGTCAACAGATGAGTAGAACATATAGAATAAAAATAAATAATAGGAGGAACAAATGTTAAAATAAATTTAGTTGAAATGCTAGTGATCAATGAAAGGGAGGGGTAAGGGGTATGGTATGTATTAATTTTTTTTTCTGTTTTTGTTTTATTTTACTGTTGTCTTTTTATTTCTTTTTCTGAACTGATGCAAATGTTCTAAGAAATGATCATGATGATGAATATACAAAAAGAGGAATGTTTGTATATTTGTTTGTTGTTTACAATAAAAATATTATTTAAAAAAACGAAGGGGCTTGCATCCTGGCTTCTCCCTGCCCCAGGCCTTACTTGACAGAATAATTCATGGAAGGTGTAGGAGGCTGAGTATACATTGATGAGCTGCAACTTGATACAGGATAAGCAGGAGATGGTCCTTTTCTTGTATCACCTTGATAATCCAAAGCATAGCCTAGTCCCTTTTCAATGCCTGGGTTTCCAGAGCCACCTGAATCCACCTGTTGGAAGGGAACCCACTGTTTCTTCAGAGAGGAGCTGCCGTCTCCACACAGTAGAACATGCGACACAAGAGAAGCTCTTTTCAGTGATGTGTTTTGGGGCTTTAGCCTAGACATCCAGGAGATTTGGAAGTGGGTGATCTTGGACAGGGTACTCATGTAGTTTCCTAGCAGCAAATAATCTGTGTCTCTAAGTGGGAGTCGGGCTCTTTTGTTCTGGAACCAGTTCATTGGAAGCCACGTCAAATCTCAAATCCAGTGTCTTTCTGCGTGATAAACGTCTACTGCTTGACTTTTATCTTTTAGTCTGTGCTAATAGCTTTTGGTCCTGTATCTGAATTTTGGTAGTACTACTGATCACATTCTTTTAAAAGGTGATTGAAAAGCCAGGTACGTTAAAATGTACACCCTGCTTGTTTCCAGGATTGGCTGACTGTTTACGATACAGAACAAGACTTGACATATAAGGATGAAACAGTTTAGAGTCCATTTGCAGAAGGAAGAAGGGGCAGGTGTTTCTGGCACCAGAGTTAAATATGCTGCAATGGGAAATTTGGTTCTAGGATGTCTGGCAACAAAACAGAAACAAAAACAATAAGTTATAGAATTTTCATTGTCCAATAGGACAAAGAATTTTAATTCTTCTGTGGAGGCAACTTTTTTCTAGAATCTAAATTCAAGCAGGAACATTGTAATGGGTATTGAAAGACACTGCAGATTATCCTCAAACAGTTTTATAAAGAAACTCTGGAAAAAAAAACATTTACCTGAATGGCTCTCTATGAACTTGCCATAAAGGTAGACAGGCAGCCATTAGCTTCCAAACTGAAGGCGTAATGCCATCAGCTAAAATGTGGGGTTCAGGTATTTTGTCTTTTGATCATAACAATTCCTTCTCTCCATGGAATTCTACCACCTACAATGCATTTTCACATCCGGTGCTGCTCCAACTTTGCAGCAAAAGCACCTTCACATGAATACAAGCTGGGGGCGTGTGAGAAGAGGTTGTAGCCCAAAAAGGCCAGCTGTAAGCTAAAAATTTCTTTAAAGATTTGCAAATTATATTTAAAATTCATGTGAATTCTACAGTCTGTTTCATAATGTGTTTATATATAAAAATGTGTTTTTCCCCTTAAAACTTCTAACAAAATTGGTGATCCAGGAAGAAAGATGAGCTGTGATTATCCTATTTGAGTATCCCTTGGCAAGCTACCTTGGACCAGCCCACCAAACAACCTCACTCTTCCAGACATACTACTATTTTAATTGGATGTTGGGTTAGTATTCCCAGAGTCCAGATAAGTAAATTGCTTCTTTCTAATATTAAATGTCTTGGAACAAAACATAATATATTCTTCTAATGCATAGAGAAGAGGGTCTACATAAGTTTTGGTTGACAGGTTGGCAAATTTTCAAGAGGAAGCTTTTAAGCTCTTGCAGTCATGATAATCAAGACCTATTTGTCTTAGGCAGGTGCAAAGCCCCAGCGAGGGCACAGTCTGGGTGGTGGGCATCAAGCAGGGTGACCTCCCTAGAATAACAAGCTCAAAATGGGAGGTTTGAAGTCCCCACAGTGATGTGGACACTCTGCGAGAGCAAGCATGCTCAAAGAACTTCTGCACATTAAAGTATTTATCCTGTAAGCTCAGTCCTATTCAGATGGCTCTTTCTCTGGGTAGGACTTCTGGGTCTTAAAAGCCGAGGGTTAGGCGGGCCATGGTGGCTCAGCAGGCAGAATTCTCACCTGCCATGCCCGAGACCTGGGTTCATTTCCCAGTGCCTGCCCATGTAAAAAAACAAAACAAAACAAAAGCCCAGGGTCAGTTAAAGTATCTCTGAAGGGAGGGGTGGTAGTGTGAGAAACTTCTGGTTGGATTGAGGGCTCAGCTGGGCAGACTATATGTTTATAGAACAGGATGGAAGGCCCAAGTTCACTTGAGTCCATGAGTACAACTCCTAGAACGTGGGCCATGGGTAGCCTAGCAGGTCTCCAGAAAGTTCTAACAAGGAAAAAATACTTTGTCAAGAAAAAGAATTTAAAGCAGATGCTGGCTACCTCCTCATAGAAGGACCTTAGAATGGCCTCAGTGGTGCAGTTATTTAAAGAAAAACTACCTCTTAGTGAACCATAAAAAGTAAAAAAAAAAAAAAAAGAGCAAGTCACAGATTACATTCCTACAGAGCTGAAATATTGAGCCATTAGATACCATTTTTGAAAAGTCATTTAAGTACTTGTAAAACCAGTATTTAATACTACATGGTTTGGCCTGTAGAAAACACCAACAGAAGATCAGAGGATAGAAGTAATAGTTTGGAGTATTTATTCCCTAGAGTCTCCCCATCCCTCTGTGGGCTACTGGTTGCAGTGGTGGCATTTCTCTACCAAAGGCCATGGTTCTGATGACTTGCCCTCTGGCGCAGTGACAGCTCTCACCAAGATCTGGCAACTCTTCCCTCCCCTGCCCATTCAGGGTTGGGGATGGCAATGCTGGCCAAGGGGTTTCACCATCCTTTGTTGGTCTCTGCAAAGCCTAACCATACCTGTATAGATAATCCTTTCATTAAACTCTCTTCAATTCCCTTTTTGCCTGAGCAGTCTTTTCCCTGCTGGGACCTGGACCCATTATTCTTATGCCAGGACAAGGCTGATGAAGTAGGTAACCATGGGAATAGGACTGGAAAAAAGAGCACAGGGAATTGTACCTTATTCTTAAGACTTCTTCCTGGAAATGACAAACGACACTTCGGCTCATTTTTCATTGGCCAAAGAAAGTCACAAGTTTATCCGTTGTTGTGTAACAAATGATCCCTATACTTAGTGGCTTAAAATAATAAACATAAGATCTCAAACAGTCTTCTAATGGTCAGGCATCTGGGAGTGGCTTAGCTGGGTGGTTCCAGCTTAGGGCATTTCATGAAGCTGCAGTCAAAATGTCAGCTAGTGCTATGAACGTTTAAAGGCTTGACTAGGGCTGAAGGATCTGTTTCCAAGGTGGCTCACTCACATGCCTCACAAGTTAAGACTGATTGTTTGCAGGATGCCTCAGTACCTTGCAACATGGACCTCTCTAAAGTGCTGTTTGAGTAGTCTCATGACATGGCAGCTGGCTTCCTCAGGAATGAGCTAGTCAAGAAAGAGCAGAAGGAGGAAGTCACAAAACCTTTCATGACCTAGCCTCAGAAGTCATACACCTTCACTTCTGCCATATTCTATTTATTATAAGTGAGTCCCTAATCTAACCCACACCCGAGGAGAGGGAAGTTAAGCTCCATCTGTTGAAGGGAAGAGTAACAAAGATTATGTAGACATTTAAAAACCATCGCACCAGGCCACATCTAACTTCAAGGCAAGCAACATGTCCTAGACAATCACAAACACTTGGCCAATAGTACCAAGGACCACCACAGTGTGGTTATATTCGTTTTACTTGTATGCTGTATGGTTGGGTCACATTTCATCCTTTTTCCATGTGAGAATCCCCTTATTGCAGCACTATTTGTTGAATTTTTATTTGCTTGTTTGGGAAATATATGGGCCCGGAATCGAACCTGGGTCTCCCGCATGGCAGGTGAGAATTCTACCACAAAACTATCCTTGCACCCATATATTTGTTTTTGACTGGAAGAATCCTAGGAGATTTTATTGGCCACTTGGGAGTTAAGCAAAATCTGCTCCGAGTCTTAGTCTTGTATTTGTTCTAGAAATCTTAGCTCTATGAATCTTAGGGTTATGTATTGATACACAGTTTGAACCCCATTCAGAAATCCCTTGTGACAAGGGGAGAGGCAGAACAGCCTCAGGAACTTCCCTGAAAAGGTAAGTAATTCCCCAGGAAAGAGGAGGCTCTTCACTAAGAAAATGGATCTTGATGCAGGGAGATGTGTGGTCTCCACCTCTTTCTGTGAGCCTCATTGTTCTGACCTTGGACTTCCCTCACTGGAGGGGCCAAGGTGGTATCCACCCTGTAGAGGTGGAAGGTCCAGAATCTGAGAGAGGGACATCTGGAAAGTCACGAAGTAAGCCCTGCCTTGTGAGCCAGTTTGTGTTCATTTCCCATCTGCATGCCCTAAGCTTTGGGTAAAACGTTATTTCAGTGGGCTTGTCTTATCTCAATTGTCCAGGTCATAAGAGAAATGTTAACTTGGGACAGAGCAATAAGGGAGAAGCAGTGAGTGAGTGGCAGAGGTAGCTGAAGGGAGAATCCTAGGGAGAGGATAATACTCCAACTCCCCTCTCCCACCAAGAGATACTGCTCCTGTGACTAGACAGAGAGATTCTGGGTTTTATTTTATTAACCTATCTAGCATTTCCTTACTGTGAGCTACTCCATTCTTTATTGAATTCTTGACTCTACAACCACCACCCTTAACACAGCAGCCTAGGAATCCAGGCAGCACTAAGCTCTTGATCCAAGGATCCCAACTCCCAAGGAGGTATCTGTAAGGGAACTCTACAGTCATTTCCAGATCAGAGACCTGAAGCAGACAAATGGACGAGATCTCCAGGCCAGGGCGAGGCCTTCAGAAGGGCTGGAGATAGTTTCTATCTGATGGATCTGAAGCCCTGCAGAGACCTGAGGAAAGTGAAAACCCTTTCCATCTCCAAAGCCTCCCCTAGGATCTGCCTGAACTTTCCGGTGAGCCACTCTCCCTCCAGCAAAGAAATGTCACAGGAACAAACAGCCTCCACAACATTTCATGCTGTGCCTGCCTCACTGTGGCCTTTGTATGGGATGAGGTCATGGCAGCCTTCCAGCCCTGCAGAGGCAGTTTACAGACCTAGATCCAGGATTTGCTGTGCCATCCATTCTTTGATTGCATCTGTGTGAGGAACAAGCATGGTTTGTGACGACATAAAAATACAACTTTATTTTTTGTCTCCCACTGTCCTTTAAACTTTAGTTTGTGGGAAAAACTTTCCTTCTGCTACATGATGAAAACTCTGCATGCCTTTTGACATTTCTGCTCAGTTTTAGGTAATAGCCTTCCAATGCATGTAAGTCCAAAAGACAGTCTCAATTTGTTAATTGTATATTAATCCCTCTTCAGTCTTGATATAAAGGAAATCCTTCTTCCTATTTCACAGCCAAGGCCACCATCTCTGGGAAAGGGGGTGTTCTAGTTTGTTAGCTGCTGGAATGCAATATACCAGAAATGGAATGGCTTTTAAAAAGGGGAATTTAATAAATTGCTAGTTTACAATTCTAAGGCCAAGAAAATGTCCCTTAAAAATTAAAACAAGTCTATAGAAGTGTCCAATCAAAGGCATCCAGGGAAAGATACCTTGGTTCAAGAAGGCCAATGAAGTTCAGGGTTTCTCTCTCAAGTGGAAGGGCACATGGCAAACACAGCATCATCTGCTAGCTTCTTCTCCTGGCTTCCTGTTTCATGAAGCTCCCTGGGAGGCATTTTCCTTCATCTCCAAAGGTCGTTGGCTAGTGGACTCTGCTTCTCGTGGCTATGTCATTCTGCTCTGTTCTCTCTGAATCTCTTTCATTCATTCTCCAAAATATTTCTTCTTTTATAGGACTCCAGAAGCTTATCAAGACCCATGCAAATGGGTGGTGACATGTCATCACCTAATCCAGTTTAACAGCCACTCTTGATTAAATCACATCTACAGGGAGATGATCTGATTACAGTTTCAAACATACCATATTGAATAGGGATTATTCTGCCTTTATGAATGGGATTTAGATTAAAACATGGCTTTTCTAGGGGACATACATCCTTTCAAACCAGCACAGCAGGTGTGATGGGCTCCTTCTTTCTCCAATCAAATCACCTTCCCTCCTGACTCCACAGTGGCAGTTTCAGCATTGCCAGAGTGAGGCAAAGGGCAGGGAGATGAAACCTGGGGACTGGTCACATGCCACTTGGTCAAACGGCTTTGCACTCTCTGGGTTGACAAAGAACTAAAGCTGACTCTGTCCTAGGAACTTCTGTGGATTGTTCAGAGATTCCCATCCCTGAGACCTTTCTTCCATAGTTCCTTAGACACGGGTGATATGTCTGAATTCTGGATAGTCACTTTTGTCATCTTTATTTCCATCTTCTTGCTGCTCGGGCTCCAATGACTTTCTCCTCTTCTTGGTCTGATCCATGGGAAATACACTTCCCATTGCACCAATGCATTCCAGTATGATCCTTAGGCAATGCTCTGTCTTCAAACCCTGAGTCAGCTCGTCTGTCTGTAACACTTCAAAAGAGACTCAAATCCCAGGCTTTTACGCACTCCTTCAATTCCAGAGGTCTTGTGTGTAGTTACTTTTCTCCAATGATGGCTGACATCAATTCCTTCCTTTGTTTATATGCCTGCCACTAAAATATTGAGAAGTAGAGTCTCTTACTCCATCCCTTGACTCTGAATCAGCCTGTGACCTCTTAACCAAGAGCATGAGGTAGAAGTGACTCTACACTGATTCCGGGCCTAGTCTTTAAGACGACCGGCAGCTTCCCCTTCCTTCTTCTTGAAACCCAGCCACCATGCTTTGAGAAAGCCCAGGGAGCCACATGGAAGAAAATCGAGACTCCTTGGTCAACATTCCCAGCCATAAAGCATTGGCCAGCACTAACTTGCCAGCCATGTGAGTGAGCCATTTTGGAGCTGGTTCTATGAGGAGCAGAAGTAACTTGTCCCCATTCAGCCTAGCCCAAATTGCAAAATTTTGAACAAATCAATGATGATTGTTGTTTTAAGCCACTTTTTTTGTGTGTGGTTATTTTGCAGCAATAGGTAACTAAAACACTTGGTAAGCTCAGTAAGCTCTCCAAGTAGGCCCCTGAAAGCCTTTCCCACTGGATTTGAGGTGAAGTAGATAATAGCTCTTCTTTTCCATTTGCGTAGGATGGACATTCAATATGGCAACAGCAGATCTCTCCAAAGGCATCTCTTCCCAAATCATCCTCTCTACCCACAATCTAATCCCTTTATACATCCCTGATCTTGCTGAGGAGTCCAAGAGATGTAGAACTGGTTCTTTAAAATTTCCTTTGTGATTTTAGAGTGTATGAGAATTCTGTCTCATGCTCACTTAGATGTCTGATATCTCTCACATTGATGCCCAGGTTAAAACTGAGGCCCAAAGAACCTCATGTTCATATCAGGTGAGTCCAGGATGGGCTGGGATATACATTAATGTGTGGGCATCTTCAGGCAGAAGATGTACAGTGCAGAACAGAAATTTTTCAATTTTTTTTAAGCCAGGATGTCTCAGATGAATTATATGTGAGGGTCCAAACCAGTTAAGGCTATGCTATAGTTAAAGAAAGAATAGGAGGTCCAAGCCAGGCTGGGGAACCCTTCCCTGCCTCCTATAGTAGCCTGTGAGGTGACACAAATGCCTGTGTTCTGCAGAGCACAGTTTGAACACCATCAATATAAAGCAAAGAGCTTGTGACTACAGAGCAGGTGACTCTCCCTGAATCTCAGTTTCTTCATCCATAAAATGAGGAAGATGATAACTGACTCCTGTTTCCAGTCAGTAGCAACACTGACTTTCCTCCCTGGGCCCAGCGGAGAGCTGCTGCTGCACCCTAGGCCTCCGCATTTACCACTGGGTGCGACAACTTGAAGCTCCCCTTATGGAAAGTGTCCAGGCCATCCCACATCATACTGGAATCTGAGCCAGACTTCCACAGTAAGAGAGAACGTAATAAGGACGCCCCCTCAACCACAGGAGAAAGTTCAGTGCAGAGAAAGGCTGAGGTGGGGGCATTTGAGATCACAAAAATGCTGGATGAACCGAAGTAAGCTGGCTGCCAGGCCCTTTTTGGATCCTCTACGTGGCAGCCCAGCAGAACTCTTCCCGCACAACCTTACTACATGCAGGCACCTATGCTAATTGTTTCACCTGCATTATCTTATTTTCAAATCCCCACAACAACCCCGTGGGGTAGATATTTGTCTTCGCTTGCTGGCTGCTATGACGAGGACAGCTCACTGGTTGGCTTACCGGCAGGAATTTATTGGGTCTTGGTTTAGAAGGCTAGAATTCCAAAAAGCAAGACATCAGCAAGGCTCTGCTTTCTCCCCCAACTCTGTAGCTTACTGATGCTGGCTTGCTACAATCCTTGGGATTTCTTGGCTTGTCCTCTGCCTCCTGCCACATGGTGATCTCCTTCTCCTCGTGTCTGCCCTTCCTGTCTCCTGTTTCTGTTCTGGCTTCTCCCTGTAGTCTTCTCTAAGTCCTCCCTTCCTGTTTCTTCTCTTTATAAGGCTTCCAATAAAATGGATTAAGACCCACCATGATTCAGCTGGTTACACCCTAACTAATAGTAACGACTTCAAAAGATCCTCTTTACAAATAAATTCACAATCACAGGGACCCAGATTAAGAGTAAGAACATGGGGTATGTAATTCAACCTACTACAACGCTACTGCCTGTTTTTACAGGTTAGAAGGCTGAGGTTCAGAGAGCTTCAGAGTAACCCCCAAATTTGGTTGATCATCAAAACAACCTGGGGAGCTCTTAAAATGAACACTCTCAGGCACCCCCCCGAGCAGTTGAATCGGAATTCTGAGCCCTAGGTCACATACCAGTGGCAAAACAGGGCTGGGTCTAGGGTGAGGCAAGCCAGGCACCTAGAGCCAGGAGGAAAATGTAAGGGAGGTTACTTAATAAAATTGCATTTTAAAAAAATGTAAAGAGGTCTCACTCCCAGGCTCTCACCTCCCTGCATGGCCCAGAGCACGAGGGCCTCTTCACAATTAGCCTAGATGTCCGCTTGCCTCACCCAAGGCCATGGCCATTTCCAGGACCCAGGCCAGTTTGTGGAAAATCCACAACTTTAATCCCAAAGCTACTAGATCCCCCAGGGCAGTGTTTCTCCTACCTGAGTGTGGGTCGGAATCACCAGGAGGGCATGTTAAAGCACGGGTTGCAGGGGCCCGCCTCCAGAGTTTCTGATTCAGTGGATCTGAGTGGCGGCCAGAAAATTGCCCTTTTAACAAGTTCCAGGTGATGCTGATATTGCTGGTCCCGGACCACACTTTGAAATCTGCCACCTAAAGATGGGAGGAGGAGCCAGCTCCTCAGAACAACAGCTCCCGTCTCTTGATTTTTTTCTCTAAAGGTCTGTGATGAAGTGCTCAGAGCAGCTGGGGGGCTCCACTCTATGCCCCCGAGACGTGCCAAACTGAAGTTAATTCCCCATTGCCCGCCGGCACCCATGCACCTTCATGCCAGGTTTTCTAAGCTGTTTCCAGTTTCAATTAGGAAAGTGTATTCCAGGGAAAGGGTTTTCCAGCGAGGAGAGGGTCATGACTCAAAAAATCAGGGGTCCCTGGTTTCCAACAACTACATGCTGACCCTATCCTTCCACGGGGGTTTTCTGAGGTGGGGCCGTTGTGCTCCTGTCTCTGTGTTTTTTGCGGCCCTGAGCTTTTGCAGCTGACGGGGAAAGAAGAACCTCATTTTCAAGTTCCTGGGCTCTCTGCTCCTTCGTTGAGGAATTGTCCTGAGAGCAATTGCAGACATTTGCACTAATTAGTCGACTTTAATTTTATGTGCGCCTTGTTAGGGCCCCAAATGGAATCTAAAATGAATGGCAGCTTACATGTAAATGTATGAGTGGAATTCCACGGTCCCCAGCCTTTTAAGGTTTTGGTTTTAGTTTTTAAACAGCCCCACAGCCCATAGGTCAGCACTGGGGATTTCCTTCTAATCCTCAAAAAACATTTCTGATTCATTACGCACCTAACTGCACAGCTCTTGAGGGAAGTTCCTTCTGAGAACGAAAATCCAGCATCCAGCAGGCCTCGGCGCACTCGGTCACTTCCGTCCCCCCCAATTGCAGATTTACACTTGCCTCTTTCTCCCATCTCACCGTCCCAGACCCCGCCCTTCATATTCTTGGGAAAAGAGCTCTAAATTGGGTGTAAGGACATGTGGGCTCTGCCCACTGACCAGCTGTGTGCACTTGGCACGGTCACTTCCTTCTCTCAGGCTTCAGCTTTCCCTGGAGGAAACAGGAGACCCTGCTGGAAAGAAGAATCCTGTTCAGGAAACGAGGTGACCCTTGGGGCTGGGAGAGAAAGGACTTCCTCTGGGGTTTTGGGAATGGGGCTTGGAGGAGTGGGGAGCAGTGCTGGTGTGCGGGGGATCCTCTGGGGAGAAAGCCTGCGTGGGAATGAGTCCAAGGAGCCCAGTCCCTACAACACCGTCACTGCAGGAGCCCAGGCTGGTCCTCGGCCGACTGAAGCTCTGCAGAGCACAGAGTCCTGGCCACGGTCCTGAGTCTGAGAAATCTGTGGAGTGTGTGTGTGTGTGTGTGGGGGGGGGGGGGAGGGCAGCCTCAGTGCCCTGGGAGCTTCCTGAGTGGACGAGTCCCCTGCCCCCAAGGCCGTTCCTGCGTGGACACCGCCTGGCACTCCTGAGCCAGATGCTCTGTGGGCAGCAACCACAAGGAACGGCCTTTTTGTAGAGATGACAGCTTGTTTCTTCTCAGACAGAGGAAGTGACAGTGACTAGGAAGCACCGAGGGGTGTCTCTGAATTCTCTGTGGGAGGAGCTTTAGGGAGGATATTCTTAATAAGTAGTATGTTGGGAGCTTGGAGCCACTGTTTAGCTTATTTTTATTCAAGCTGCTAAAATGAGACACCTGGTTATTTGGAGACCCGGACTATAATCCCAATGGCCCATGAGTGGTAATGTTCCATGATTCCACGACCCATCCTGATCTTAACTGAGCAATGGCCAGCTGAGTACCTCGCACAGCCAGATGCCATGCTAAGCACTTCACATGCATTATTGAATCTGATATGTTTCCGCAAAGTAGGTGCTACAAGTAACCCCACTTTGCACTGACAAAAGTGAAGCTCAGCAAACCTAAGGAACTTACTCAAAGTCACACAGCTTTTAAGAGGTGGAGCCAGGAGTGAAAGCAAGCCTGTAATTGGATTTCAGAAAGCCCTGATTTGCAGCCTAGAGCCCCACTCTTGGCTGCTTCCCCAGCCCAGGTCCACTGGGTCCCTAACTAAGGTGACAGACAGGAACTCACCTGTCTGTGGTGCAGAAAGACCCTCCCCCTAAGCGTGGGAACTGGGGACTGGGAATCCGCTCACAGCCTGGGGCATTGCTGGGAGTGGGCTGGAGTTAAAACTGGGCTATCCAGGCAGAAGCGGTGTGGCAGAATGTTAAAAAAAGAATCCTTTTCATGTTTTATTTCTGTTGAAATATAATGCAGGTAGATAACGCATATTTGTATCCAAATGGTTGGAAAGAGATGCTTGCCATCTAGGAGGGGAAAATCAGCAAGCAAAGCACTCATTTTTATACAGGAACTGAAAAGAAAGAAAGGCATTTAAAGGGAAAAAAATCTTTTTATTAATTTCTTTTTAAAGATCAACAGAAAAATCTCACTGTGGCTGGGAGATTGAAGAAATGTGAGAGGTTTGCAGGTTCAGATCAGAAAGAAAGCAGATGTCCTTTCCCTCAAGCTGGATAGAGGAGGGTGTGTGGGTGGGTGGGGAGTCAGGGGTTCACTCCCAAACTGGGGATGACACCCAGGAGGGCAAATCTGAGTCTCCTGGAGGCTGGTCACTGACCACCCAGCTCCCTCTCTAACCCCAGATTCTGTCATCCTCTCCCTGTAGCAGTAACTCCCGGCTGCGGTTACTGCCAGGCCCATGTTAGTTAGTACAGTGGCCAAAGGAAAGACAGAGTGGGCAGAGAACTGGGGAGAATCTTCCAAGCATGGGTGAGTTAGGGAAAGAGGGCTCTTTCCCCCTGAGGAAATACATTGATGAAATCTAGGCTAGCAAGGTCCAAGTTCAAAGGTCTGTGTACTTTACTACCTTTTTACCCCCAAGGAATGTGCCTATTGGGTTAATGTTTATTTTATTGAATAATCTAGTTTTAGTCATGTCACTAAAAGGAAGTGAGACTTGTTAATAGGAAAAAATGCAGTTTTGAGGCTAATTTTCTATCTCCAGCCTAAGTTTCTTCTTGAGCCGGTTGGCTTTACTGCCACCTGGTGGGAGACTGACCTGGAGCAGGGAAGACTTGTGAATCCGGGCCGGAACCCAAGGCTGGGGTTGGAATCCTACCTCAGCTCACTTAGGGGCTGTGTGACAAATTACACAGATCACCGCCCTGAATTCCAATTTCCATACCTTAAAGGAGGTGCCCGTAACACCACTTTGAGGGAGCTGCTGTCTTGAACACATGAGCTAAGTCTATGTAGCATTATATGTAACTCTTCGTCTTGTTGGAAAGGAATTGATATCTCCATGGAGGGAGTTTTCAGTGGTTTGCCATGCGGCTCTTTTCTCATCATTTTCATCGCTGACTCACGTGACGCTGCACACGACTGGGAATTGGGGACACTCTGCTAGAATCAGAACCCCAAAGACCTTGAATGGTTGCAGGGACAGGCCAAATCTAACAGGTGAAATGTAATCAGGATAAATGTAAGGTTCTGTATAACATAGGAAGTCTGCCTAGTGCCCAAGTACCATGTGGGCGGGTGTATAAGTGTGCCTGACAGAAAAGACCGAGTGAAAACACTGAGGGATTTTAGTGGACAGATACTTCACTGCAAGCCAATCAGGGCACATGAAGGAGCAACATATATTAAAACAACATCAACAACAACAAAAACCCTTTAAAATGTCCATACACTGACCTTGTATTCCCACTACTAGGAATATGTCTAGAGGAAATAATTGGAAATAACTGTATACAAAGATACTCATCACAATGTGATTTGTAAAAGTAAAAAATTAGAAACAAATGTCCAGTAATTGAGAACGATTAAATCGTGGTTCATCCATGCAGTTCTTAAAAATAATGTTCAAGAGAAAATGCTCATAATATAAGTTTGGTGGGGGCACGCTACGTTATGAGAAATAGATGATCAATACACACACACTGACGAAAAGATTCAATTCATCAAAAAGATCTAAAAATTAACAGCTTGTATGTACCTACCAAGATAACTTCAAAGTGTACAATGCAAACACTGACGAAACTGCAGGCAGGACTAGATAAACTCAGCATCGAAGTAGTAGATTTTAATACAATATTACTTGCATATACAAGTAATACACACTTGATCTATCAGTAACTGATAGATCAAGTAGACAAAAAAAAAAGGAAGGAAAAAGATGGTTTACTATAATGGTCATGTATAGTACACTGCACCCTAAAGCTAGAGAGGACATTTATTTTTTCCCAACACACATGGAGCATTTATAAAACTTGACCACAGGGCAGGCTGCCATGGCTCAGCAGGCAGAGCTCTGGCCTGCCATGCTGGAGGTCTGGAGTTCGATTCCTGGTGCCTATTCCTGGTGCCTCCTGCCCATATGCAAATTTAAAAAAAAAGAAAAAAACTTGACCACACACACAAAAAAACACTTGACCACATACACACATAGAAACCACCAGTTTCAGTCCCTGGTTCTAAATTCTAAGACATGGAGGCACAGGGAGCTTGGGAGCCAGAGGCAGAGAGATGAGGGAAGATCTCTTAGAAGAAATTGTGAGTAAGAGGGGTTTTAAGACCAAGTATCCAGATGAAGGAGGCAGGGCTGAGGGCTGAGCTGGCCTCAGGTAGGGGAAGCAGCAGGTTCGAGGGTCCTGAGGCAAACAAAAATCAGAGAACTCAGGGGACTGCATACAGTCTCCAGTTTTCACAATTCTTGCTCTCCACAATACCAAGTGTTGTCCTGATTCCAGGCAGTAGCCCTGTCATGAATATCCAGGGGCCACACCAAAACCCATGATTCAGTTTCCATCTCTAACAGGAGACAAGGGCCTTCAGTTACCACCAAGTCAGGGCATGTTCCCCAGAAAGGAACCTGAGCTGGCCCTGAAAAAGAAAGTGTCCAGAGCTCAGGTGTCAGGCAGGCTTGAGAAGCTTGCTGCAAGTGGGAAGGTCACAGGACTCCAAGGCTCTGTCAATTCCTGAAGAAACCCTTTCCCCATCTCCTGTGGGTGCCCCTAAGTAGCCTCTGAGGCCTCCGTATAGGCTGGCCCAAGCAAAGTAGAATCCAGCAGTCCCAGGCCCTGGTCCAGCTCATGTGGTGTGACCCAATTCACTTGTAATTTCTCTGTGTCTCAGACCATCTGTTAAACCCCAGTATCAGTGGCTTCCTGCTTGCTGCGCCAAGGTGTCACATACACCAGCTCATGTTCAGGAGGAAACTCTAGAAGTATATGCAATGGTCCAAAGTCCTAGGATATTTGAAATGTACTTATTCCAAACCTTCTTTTTGGCCAATTGCTCTCCTGTATCGCTCCCAAGAACCACTCTGAATGTACCCCTCTGACCTGGTGTGAGGCCTTGCTTCATCTCCATTTCATAACCCCTCCCTACCTTTTGAGTTAAAGACAATCCAAAGGCCTTGAGCAAGTGGTGGGGTGTTCCAAGCCAACCACACAGGCCCATAAGCACATGAGACAAGCATGGAGAGAGAATACAGAATGGGAGGAACCCTAGCCAGAGGTCAAGAATCTGTACTAACTGGCTGTGTGACCTTGAGCAAGTCACTTCCCCTCTCTGGTCCTCAGTTTCCTTATTTTCCAAGGCTGCTGTGAGATGGAAGGAAGCAGAGGTGGGAATCCCTGAGCCTTTGCTGAGACATGACTGTGAATGAAGACCTTACAAGGGGCTTAGAGACACAAGGCCAGTGTTTTCAGCAATCCCCACCTACTCACCTAACCAACACAGTAGCACAAGGGTAATAATGATGTTTCTATCAGGCCTCACCAACATTTTTAATCTGCTAATAACCCTTATTGAGAAACAAGCCAGTCCCCCTCCTTCTATCCCTTTCTTTTTTTCTCTCTCATTCTCTTCCTGTACCCTGCACACATCAGACTGATCTCTTGAGGATCAAACGCAATTCTGTCTGCTATGTTTTGAGACAGAGCCTCCAAATCAGACACTTTCAGTTACTATCAGCTCAGGTGGAGAGGGGTCTGGAAGCACGTGAGCAATGGCTGAAGGAACGAGGCATTCTGAGCCTGGACAAGAGCAGACTGGGGGGGAAGGAGGGAGGGAGCACAAAAAGGCAATGGACATAAAGGCAATGGACATACATATTGGGATAGACATAGAGTTGAATTTTTGCCAAAACATGGCCGAGGAAAGAAAGATTAGTCACCAAGGTCATTGCCATATTAACATAGTTTCATCCTTGGGTCTTTTATCACTCAGCCTGCTCCCTCAGTTACGTCACTCATTACCAGGGATCACTTTCCACTTGTCTGCTAATATTTCCAAGAACACATCTTCAGCCAAGCTTCTTCCTTGGAACTTCAGACCTGTACATCTAGCTGCCTCTGGGTTGAGATAACCTGTGTGCTCGCATGCAACCAAGCTCAACAGTTCCTAAAAGGTACTTGTACTCATTTCCATGACCTTGAACTACACCAGGAAGGGCTTCAACTGTGTTTACAGACTCCATTTGTGCACATCAGATCTGGAAGGCAAGAAAGGACATGGGCTGTGTCACTTATCACCAAACCCCAGAGTGGCAACACTATTTCTGTTGCCTCTGTCCTTAGAATGAGGAGTTTTCAACTTGGTTGCTCACTGGAATCCCTGGGACATTTTTTGTAAATGCAGATTTCCAAGATCCACACAAAACTCTGTGAATCAGATTCTTACTAATTTTCACTACTTTTTTTCATATTTTGAATCTCAACTAATGTTAACAGTGAAAGTTCATTTCTAACACATATTATAGTAATTAACAACCTCTGAATTTCACTGTTGAAAATTCATTTCTTACATTTATTTATGCTCAGGAGCAAAGACCAGGATGTTGATTTTTTTTTAACTTTATTTTGAAAAACTTTCAAACTTACAGACAGTTATGAAAATAATATAAAAACTATATACAAAATTCCAACCTACCCATAACCCCCACTCCTGGATACCCAGATCCAACAATTTTAACATTTGGCCACATTTGCTGTATCATTCTATCTGTCCATCTATCAACCAGTCAATTTATATATCTGTCTATTTATTATCAAACCATTTTCTCAACACTTGAATGTAGGAGCATTATGATCCTTGAACACTTATTATGGTCATGCACATTTCCTAAGAACAAGGATACTCACTTATGTAAGGTATCAAGTGCAGGCATCAAGTTCAAGAAATTTAACATTAATGTCGGGGAGTCAATTTTGAGGGAATGAAAACCTCAGCCCTTGTTTCCACCCTTACCAAGAATATCCACCTGCTCACTTGGTCCTCCCCACCCTTCTCTTAAAATTTAGCTCTTCCAGGAAGCGTGATCTGCTTGGTGCCCCTCTATGGAGTCTTCTCTTCATTCTGTTTCTCTGGGCAGAATAATATTAGCTTGTTCTCAACAACTGCTTCTGCCTTTTTTGAGAAAATCTCACTCGCTTTCTCTCTTTCTCCAAATTGGAAACTCAGGGCCAGCAAAAGAATCCTTAGGCAGTCAGGAGAGGGACTGAAGGGTAGTGACGCTCAAGGTGGCACACCCCTACTTTTGGTGGACTCAAATCCTGTCCCGTAGTCTGTGTATGGCCCTCAATTTACTGCCCATCACTTGGTTTTCCTGACAAGAAATTATCATATTGGAGCCTCAGTGTTTTGCGGATCATCTTTCTGTACTTTTGATTGTTTTCTCCCTCGAACAAACAAAATGTGGCTATGCCCACCTGGTAGAGGGGAGATGAGATGTAGGCAGCTCTAAATAGTAGAACATTACCAAATTATTGTAAAATTAGCATGGGAATGTAACTAGACATGCATATATTTATCCCTCCCCCTACCCCTTCAGCTGCTCCCAGACACCGTACCCCACTCTTAATTCCATTTTAACTAATCCCATCTTAACTCATATGAGCCTAAAGACAAGGATATTCATTGCGTCATCATTTGTAGTAGCCCCAAACTGGAGACTACTGTCATTTCCAACCATACAAGGCTAATTAAATTTTATGAAATTGTGCATTAGTAAGGGGAGGAGGTGGATGTAGACACTGCTCTTTCATCTCAATGGGCTGATAATCTAATTCTTGGTATTTATTGGTTTTAATCTTCTGATTTAAATTTCTTCAGTTAAAATTTCCTGGGGAAAGGTAAGCTAGAGGATAAAAACTTATCGAATCTGGAGAGGACAATGATGGTGCTTAATTGTTGAAATATAAGAAAATTTTTATGTAAATGAGAACAAATGTTGCTATTACAAGGTGTTAAAAGTGGGATGGTATATGGAAAAATACAATTAATACAAACTAAGGTCTATAGTTAACAGTAACACTGTAATATATTTCATTAATTATAATAAAAGCAAATACCAAAGCTAAATTAAATAAGGGGGATATAAGGGAGGGGTGTGAGTTTTTTTCCTTCTTTCTTTTGGAAGAAATGGAAATGTTCTCATATAGATTGTTGTGGTGAATGCATGACTATATTTTTTTATACCAGGAGCCATTGATTGTACATGTAGGATGAATTGTAAGGTATGTGAATAAAACTGTTTAAAAATAAACAAAAAAGCACAAATGCTGGAGGAGATATGGAGAAAGAACTATACCTATTTACTGCTAGTAGGGAAGTAGAGTTGTGCAGCCCCTCTGGAGGGCAGTGTGGCAGTTCCATAAGAAGCTAAGTATAGCATTGCCAATTATCTTGCAATCCCATTACTAGGTATATACTCTGAAGAACTGAAAGCAGGACAAAAACAGACATTTGCACACCAATGTATATGGTGGCATTATTCATGATTGTCAATGGATGAAGGCGGCTCAAGTGTCCAGCAACTGGAGCAGAAGGGCAAACTGGTGTAGACATACAAAGGAATATCGTGCGGTTGCAGAAAGGAATGAAGTTGTGAGGTGTGCAACAATGTCTTGAACCTTGAGGATATTATGTTGCGTGAAATAAGCCAGAAATGAAAGGACAGACATTGTATGGTCTCACTAATATGAACTAGCTATGATGAGCAAACTCTGAGAGTTAAGTTGAAAGCATAGGTTATCAGGAGATAGAAAGAGGGCGGAGATTAGGCAATCAATGTTTGGGGAGTACAGTATGTTCAATAAGGTTGACTGTAAAGGTATAGAAATGGATAGCACAATACTGTGTGACAACAGCACAATGCTATAAGTGTAATTAACAAAACTGAGTATGAGTATGGTTGAAAGAGGAAGGCTAGAGTCATGTTACCAGAAGGAAAGCTAGAGGATAAAAACTGAGCCTGTATAATTAAGCGAAATCTAGAGTGGACGATGATGGTAATTAATTGTATAAATATAAGCAAGTTCTTACATGAACCACAACAAAAGTATATCGCTATTACAAGGTGTTAATAAAAGGGTGGTATATGGGAAAAGTATAATGAATGCAAACTAAGATCTATAGTTAACAGTAACATTGTAATATTCTTGAATTAATGTTAACAAAGGCATTATACCAAAGTTAAATGTCAATATTAAGGGGATATAAGGTGTATGGGATTTTTTTCTTCGGATAAAGTGAGAATGTTCTCATAATGACTGTAATGGTACATGCATACCTATGTGATTATACCAAGAGCCATTGATTGAACACTTAGGATGGATTGTATGGTGTGTGAGTAAAACTTAAGAAAAAAATAATAGGAGGGAAAGGGGTGTAGAATGCTTTGGGCTTTCCTTTTTCCTTTTTCTTTCCTTTTTTCAGTAAATGAAAATGTTCTAAAATTGATTGTGGTGATGAATACACAACTGTATGTTGATACTGTGAGCCATTGATTATTTACTTTGGAAGGATTATATGGAATGTAAATACACCTCAATAAAATTGCATCTATAAAATTAAAAAAAAAAGTCCCTGGGGAACCACTTTTTGTCCATATTCATTTCCAGGATATTTCACTGTCTAGGAAATGCACCAATTTTTTTTTATTGTGAAAAATAATATATATACAAAAACGCAATAAATTTCAAAGCACACTGCAACAATTAGTTGTAGAACAGAATTTGGAGTTTAGTATGAGTTACAATTCTACGATTTTAAGTTTTACTTCTAACTGCTCCAAGACTAAAAGAAATATCAATATAATGATTCAACAATCATACACATTTGTTAAACTCTACCTTCTCTGTATAACTCCACCATCTCCTTTGATCTTTCCCACTCTTTAGGGGTATTTGGGCTATGCCCATTCTAACTTTTTCATGTTGGAAAGGGTGTGATAATATGAGATAGTGGGATGGAACTAACTGATGTTCTGGAGAGGCTGGCCCCTTTACATTTCAGGACTTATCTGGCCTAGGAACCCATCTGGAGGTTGTAGGTTTCTGGAAATTAATCACAGTGCATGGAACCTTTGTAGAATCTCAGATAAAGCTCTAGGTGTTCTTTTGGGTTAGCAAGAAAGGTTTTGGTTGGGGGTTGGCAAACTATGAAAGGTAGAAATGTTTAGCTGAAGCTTGCATAAGAGTAGCCTCCAGAGTAGCCTCTCAACTCTATTTGAACTCTCTCAGCCACTGATACTTTACTAGTTACACTTCTTTTCCCCCTTTTGGTCAGGATGTCATTGTCGATCCCAGGGTGTCAGAGCCAGGCTCATCCCTGGGAGTCGTATTCCACATTATCAGGGAGACTTTCACTTCTGTATGTCATGTCCCACGTAGTGGGGAAGGGAATGATTTCATTTGCAGAGTTGGGCTTAGTAAGAGAGAAAGGGGCCACATCTGAGCCACAAAAGAGGTCCTCTGGAAGTAACTCTTTTTTTATATATATTCCACATTGCATTTAATATAAAATGATCTTGGAATATTTCAAACCCTAGCACATTTTTTTAACTTTTAAATTGTATAATACAACATATACAAAGCAAAGAAAGAAAAAAGCAATAGTTTACAAAGCACTCTTCAACAAATAGTTATAGGACAGATCCCAGAGTTTGTCATGGGCTGCCATACCATCTGCTCTAGTTTGCTAGCTGCAGGAATGCAATATACCAGAAACAGAATGGTTTTTTAAAAGGGGAATTTAATAAGTTGCTAGTTTACAGTTCTAAGGTCATAAAAATGTCCAAAAGCAAGTCTATAGAAATGTCTGATCTAAGGCATCCAGGGAAAGATACCTTGGTTCAAGAAGGCCGATGAAGTTCAGGGTTCCTCTCTCCACTGGAAAGGCATGTGGTGAACAGGACAACATCTACTAGTTTAGTCTCCAGACCTCTTGCTTCATGAAGCTCCCTGGCGGCCTTCTCCTTCTTCATCTCCAAAGGTCACTGGCTGGTGGGCTCTGTGGTTCTCTCATCATTCTGTCATGGTTCTGTGACTCTCTCCTCATTCTAAAAGGAACTCTCTCTGAAATGTCTCCTTTTTTATAGGATTCCAGTAAACTAATCAAGACTCATGTAGAATGGGTGGAGACACATCTCCATCTATCAAATTTAATACCCACAATTGATTGAGTCATATCTCCACGGAGATAACCTAATCAACAAAGTTTCCAACCTACAGTATCGAATAGAGATTAGAAGAAACTGTTGCTCTCACAAAATTGATTAGGATTAAAACATGGCTTTTCTAGGGTACATAAATCCTTTAAAACTGGCACACTATCACCTCAGATTTTTCCTTCTAGCTGCTCCAGAACATTGGAAGCTAGAAAGAATAAATATTTTTTTATCATCACAATCAGCGTTTTCTTTCCTTTTTTGTGAAAAATAATATATGTACAAAAAAGCAATAAATTTCAAACACAGCACAACAATTAGTTGGAGAACAGATTTCAGAGTTCGGTATGGTTACAATTTCACAATTTTAGGTTTTTACTTCTAGCTCCTCTAAGATACTGGAGACTAAAAGAAATGTCAATATAATGACTCAGCAATCATACTCATTTGTTAAACCCTACCTTCTCTCTATAACTCCACTATTACCTTTGATCTTTTTCCTACTCTTTAGGGATATTTGAGCTTTGCCCATTCTAACTTTTTCATGTTGGAAGGAGCTGTCATTTATAAGGGGTAGGGAGATGGAAATAGTTGAAGTTCTAGAGAGACTGGCCCCTCTAGGTTTCAGGACCTATCTGGTCCAGGGATTCATCTGGAGGTTGTAGATTTCTGGAAAGTCATCCTAATGCATGGAACTTTTGTAGATTGCCCTAGGTGTTCTTTGGGATTGGTTGGAATGGTTTTGGTTGGGATTTGTCAAGTAATGATAAGTAGTAATGTCTAACTGAAGTTTGCATAAGAGTAGCCTCTCAACTCTTAACTTTCTCAGCAACTCTTAACCTTATTTGTTATACTTTTGGTCAGGATGGCATTGTTGAACCTATGGTGCCAGAGCCAGGCTTATCCCTGGGAGTCATCTTCCATGCTGCCAGGGAGATGTTCACCCTTGGATGTCATGTCCCATGTAGTGGGGAGGGCAATGATTTCACTTGCAAAGTTGGGCTTAGAGAGGGTGAGGCCACATCTGAGCAACAAAAGAGGTCCTCCAGAAGTAACTATTAGGCTGGGTGGGTAAGCTAAACTTCTCTGCTACATACAGAAGCTTCACAAGAGCAAGTTTTAAGATCAAGGGCTTGGCCTATTGATTTGAGTGTCCCTAATGTTTGACACAGTATCTGGGGCTTCCCTGGTGGTAAAATTTAATAGATCCATATTTTTTCTCCCATCCCTCAAGGAAATTTGCCAGTACTTTTTGATGATCTGCTTAGTATATTCTGGGACATATCCAGACATTACATTAAGCTATGCAGAATTAAAGGCCCTCAATTTTATTCTGAGCTCCCTGTGTTTCTGTTTAAATGAGCTTTCTAGACAGATTGAGTTAGAATATGTGCTACAGAAAATTTAGGTTCTGGATAAAATAAACCTTCCTTCCTTTGATCTCAGAGACTAGGTGAGATTCTAAAATATACACAATCTCTCCCTTACCCCTGTGTTCTGAATTACTTTAATCCTGACCTGATAACCTTCGTTTTTATCTCTAAATGCCAGGTTATCCATATATAAAACAGCCTCCAAAAATCCAGAAATAATAATTACCGCTCTCGACAAAATATGACTGCTACAAGAGCTTAAAATCTAGGCCTTTGTTTTCTTATAAGCATTTTCTAAATAAGACCATACAATGTTCTTTTGTTTCTGGCTTATTTTGCCTCACCAAATGTCCCGCAGGTTCATTCACAATGTTGCATGCCTCACAACTTTGTGGAAGTAACTCTTAGGCATAACTATAGGTAGACTTAGCTTATCTCCTACATAAATAAGCTTCCCAAGAGCAAGCCTCAAGATCGAGGGCTTGGCCTATTGAGTTGGGAGTCCCTAATGTTTGAGACAGAATCAGGGGTTTCCCTGGCAGTAAGGCTTAATAATCCCATTCCTCAAGGGACATTGCCAATACTTTTTTGATTTATCTGCCTAACATACTCTGGGAAGTATGTGGGCATTACATTAAGCTGTACAGAATTATAGGCCCTCATTCCCATATCCAGACAGTTGAGTTAGATTATATGCTACAGAAAATTTAGGTTCTGGAGAAAATAAACCTTTCTTCCTTTGGTCTCATAGAGTAGGTGAAGTTCTAAAATACAGACAATGTCTTCCTTATCCCTGTATTCAGAATTACCTCAATCCCTACCTGATCAGCTTTGTTCTTATCTCTAATTGAAGGTTGATCTCTTTTTTGTTTCTTTAACAGTTGTTGTATGTGGCAATGCTGACTTTCAGAGCTGTAGAACTCCAACTCTGAGTCTTAGGTGTCACATAAGTTCCCAAAGTTCCAGGGAAATACCAGTTTATACATATATAGCATAGCCTCTCAAAATCTAGATAGTAGCAATTACTACTCCAGACTAAATGTGACTGCTATTAGAGCTTACAATCTAGGCCCCAGTTTTCTTATAAGTATTTTCTAAATGAGATCACTGTTCGCAATTCTACTTCTCAGTCAATGTATCATTCAGCCACCTCCATCCATTGGGCATAATGTATAAAGTATAATGTTCAAAGTTAACAGACCATCAACACTCTCAATTTTAGACAATTTCATTGCTCCCAAGAGAAAAATAATTGATAAAAACACCCTCACCAAATAGAAAATTCAAACCTCCCCATAACTCTTGTCGCTCCCCCCCTCCCATTACTTACCTCTGGTACTGCTGTGGTACTGTTAATGTTCTTCTGTTAAACACAGCCCATAGCATGCAATAGCAGTTTTTCTCATATACCCAAATATATGCATTCTTTGTACAATATTCATACTTTTGAAGTAGTTCATGCAAGAACTTATTTATATTTGCATTGTAAATCAGTGGGACATATGGGTCTATAAAACCCCTTTCAATCATGTTGACCTTCAAATTGGAAATATTACTTGTAGACTTCTATTACTTGTGAATTGCCTTCACATCTATCCATTCCCTTACATTTAAGTTCAACCTCATTAGCTAACCATTCACCCATCTCTGGCTTCTGTGTATTCCCAGGTCCCTTATATTCTGTATTATAAGTCTCTTTACCATGGTCATAAGTGAAATCATACACTATGTATCATTTTGTGTCTGGCTTATTTCACTCAGCATTATGTCCTCAAGGTTCACCCATGTTGTCATGTGCTTCAGGACATCATTCCATTTTACTATAGTATATTCCATCATATGTATATTTTGTTTTGTCTGTTGATGATACTTGGATTGTTTTCATCTTTTGCCAATTGTGAATAATGCTGCTATGAACATCGGTGTGCCAATGTCTGTTTGTGTCACTGCTTTCAGCTCTTCTGGGTATATACTGTGTAGTGGTGTTGCTGGGTCATAGGGAAACGATATTTCATTTTCTGAGGAACCATCAGACTGTCTTCCATAGTGGCTGCACCATTATACATTCCCATCAGCAGTGCATAAGTATCCCAATTTCTCCACATTCTCTCCAACATTTGTAGTTTCCTTTTTGTTTAATAGAAGCTATTCTTATAGGTGTGAGGTGGTATCTCATTGTAGTCTTCATCTGCATTTCCCATATAGCTTATGAAAATGAGCATCTCTTCATGTGCTTTTTAGCCATCTGTCTTGCTCTTCAGAAAAATGCCTATTCATATCTTTAGCTCATTTTATAATTGGGTGATTGTTCTTTTGTTGTTGAGTTGTATGATTTCTTTATGTATATAGGAGATCAAACCTTTATCCATTGTGTGATTTCCAAATCTTTTCTTCCATTGAGTTGGCTACCTCTTCACTTTTTTGACAAAGTGTTTTGAGGCACAGAAGAATTTGATTTTGAGGAACTCCCATTTATCTATTTTTTCTTTCATTGCTTGTATTTTGGGTGTAAAGTTTAGGAAGCTACCTCCTATTACTAGGTCTTGAAGATGTTCCCCAATATTTTCTTCTGGAAGTTTTACATTACTGGTTCTTATATTTAGGTGTTTGATCCACTTTGAGTTAATTTTTGTGTAGGGTATAAGGTAAGGGTCCTCTTTCATTCTTTTGACTATTGATATCTAGTTTTCTCATGCCCAGTCCATTAAGCTGGGACAAAATGGTCTTTTCAATAAATGGGCATTTTTTCCCCCTTTCTCACCATTTCCCCAAGGGGACTTTGCAAACACTTTTTGTTCACTGTTCAAATCACTCTGGGATTTATCAGGACATCACTCTGGACAAACCTACAAAATCTCATGCCCTACTCAAGGTTCCATATACTTATGGTGTTCAATTAAGCTGTCCACATAAGTTATATGAGGAAATGCACTAATTGAAATATAAATTTTATACCAAATAAACATTTTTTGCTTTAGTCTCACACATAAGTTAAAGTTTTAAAATATTAATTACCATCTATTTTCAATGCCCCACAGTATTGACATTCCTTTGTTCATTCTCATGCAAAACATTTAAAAATTTGTACATTTAGTCACTGTCATTATACACTCTGGGCAGTCCTAGATTATACCATCTCAGTCTTTATTGTCTATCTTTCCTTCTGGTTTCATTTGTGCTCCCAGGCCTCCTCCCTCTATCATTCTCACATTCACCTTCATTCGGTGTTCTAACATTATTGTATTACAGTTAGGTAGTATTGTGCTATTCATTTCTGAATTTTTACCATCAGTCCCGTTGCACAATCTGTATTCCTTCAGCTCCAATTACCCAATATCTACCCTATTTCTATCTCCTGATGACCTCTGTTCTTAACTGAAATTATCCAAATTCATTCATTAATGTTAGTTCATATCAGCGAGACCATACAGTGTTTGTCCTTTTGTTTCTGCCTAATCTCACTCAGCATAATGTCCTTAAGGTCCATCCATGTTGTTACATACTTCATAACTTTATTCTGTCTTACAGCTGCATAATATTCCATTGTATGTATATACCACAGCTTGTTTAGCCACTCTTCTGTTGATGGACATTTGGGCTGTTTCCATCTCTTGGCAATTGTAAATAATGCTGCTATAAACATTGGTGTGCAAATGTCCATTTGTGTCTTTGCCCTCATGTCCTCTGAGTAGGTTCCTAGCAATGGTATTGCCGGGTCATATGGCAATTCTATACTTAGCTTCCTGAGGAACTGCCAAACTGCCTTACATCAATGGTTGTACCATTTGACATTCCCACCAACAGTAGACAAGTGTGCCTCTTTCTCCACATCCTCTCCAGCACTTGTCGTTTTCTGTTTTATTGTTAATGGCCATTCTGGTGGGTGTGAGATGATATCTCGTTGTGGTTTTGATTTGCATTTCCCTAATAGCCAGGGAAGTTGAGCATCTTTTCATGTGTCTTTTGGCCATTTGTATTTCCTTTTCTGAGAAGTGTCTGTTCAAGTCTTTTGCCGATTTTGTAATTGGGTTGTCTGTCTTTTTGTTGTTGAGTTGAACAATCTCTTTATATATTGTGGCTAATAGACCTTTATCTGATATATCATTTCCAAATATTGTCCCCCATTGTGTAGACTGTCTTTTTACTTTCTTGACGAAGTTCTTTGATGCAAAAAAGTGTTTAATTTTGAGGAGTTACCATTTCTTTCTTTCTTTCTTCAATGCTCACAAAGCACTTTCTCTTATCACAATGGAATGAAGCTGGAAATTAACAACCATAAAAGAACCAGAACATTTCACAAATGTATGGAGATTAAACAATAGACCCAAATCATCAGTGTGTAAAAGAAGAAATTGCTAGATAAATCACTAAATATCTGGTGACAGATGAAAATGAGAATACAAAATATCAGCGCTTATGAGGTGCCACAAAGGCAGTGCTCAGAGGGAAATTTATTTCCTTAAATGCCTATGCTAAAAAAGAAGAATGAGGGCAGGCCACAGTGGCTCAGGAGGTAGAATTCTAGCATGCCATGCTGGAGACCCGGGTTCAATTCCAGGTGCCTGTCCATGTAAAAAAAAATAAAATAAAATAAACAAGAGCAAAAATCCAGGACTTACCTGCTGCTCCCCTCGAGAAATTAGAGAAAGAACAGCAAACTAATGCCAATGCAAATACACGAAGAGAAATAACAAAGATTAAAGCAGAAATAAATGAACTGGAGAACAACAAATAAAACAATAGAATGAATCAATGCAACCAAAAGTTGGTTCTTTGACTTCTCAATATAATTGATGCTAGGCTGACATAAATAGAGAAAGGACACAAATAAAATCAGAAATAATAGGGGGGTCGTTACCATGGAGCCTGAAGAAATAAATTTAATAAATCAAAAGCAAATACTCTGAATAAATATACACCAATAAACTAGACAACTTAGAGGAAATGGACAAATCCCTGGAAACACACAATCTACCAACACTGACTCAAGAAGAAATAGAAGATCTCAACAAACCAGTTATAAGTAAAGAAATTCAATCAGTCTTCAAAAATCTTCCTACACAGAAAATCCCAGGACCAGATGGCTTCACAAGGGAATTTTATCAAACATTCCAAAAAGAACTAGCATGAATCCTGGTTAAACTCTTCCAAAAAGTTGAGGAAAAGGGAAAGTTACCTAACTCATTTTATGATGCTAATATCACTCTAAAATACCAAAAACCAGATAAAACTGCTACAAGAAAGGAAATCTAAAGACCAATCTTCCTAATGAACACAGATGCAAACATTCTCAACAAAATACTAGCACACTGAATCTAATGACATATTAAAAGAATTATATACCACGATAAAGCCAACATCATACTTAATGGTGAGAGAGTGAAAGCATTCCCCACGGATGCCTCATTCTTGATTTTAATACTGGAAGTCCTAGTTAGAGTGATTAGTCAAAAATCAGTAGGAACACAAGCAGTAAACAATTAGAGTAGAAATCAAGAAAAACATTCCATTCACAATAGCAACTAAAAGAATCAAATATCTAGGAATAAATCTAACCAAGGATGTAAAGGAATTGTACCTAGAAAAACTACAAAACATTGCTAAAAGAAATTAAAGAAGACCTAAATAGATGGAAGGATATTCCATGTTCATAGATTAGAAGACTAACTACCATTAAAATGTCAATACTACCAAAGCAATTGATAGATTCAATGCATTCCTAATAAAAACTCCAACAACCTTCTTTGCAGAAATAGAAAAGGCCATCATCAAATTTGTATGGGAGGCCAAGGGCCTGAATAGCTAATGCCATCTTGAAAAAGAAGAATGAATTTGGATAACTCACACTTCCTGATCTTAAAAACTATTACAAAGTCAAGTAAGAAAAGAAGCATGGTCCTGGCACCAAGACAGATATATAGACCAATGGAATCAAATTGGGAGCTAAGAAATCAGCCTTCATATTTATAGCCAACAGATTTCTCATAAGGTGGCAAAGACCACTCAATTGGGACAGAATAGTCTCTTCAACAAATGGTGCTAGGAAAACGATCTCCATTTGCACAAAAATAAGGACCATATTCTAGTTTGCTAGCTGCCAGAATGCAATATACTAGAAGCAGAGGGCTTTTAAAAGTGGGTATTTATTCCATTGCAAGTCTACAGTTCTAAGGCTATGAAAAAATGTCCAATTTTTAAAGTAAGGATATAGAAATGTCCAATTTAAGGTATCCAGGGAAAAAAACCTTGGTTCAAGAAGGCTGATGAATTTCAGGGTTTCTTTCTCAACTGGAAAGGCACATGGTGAACATGGTGATGTCTGCTAGTTTTCTCTCCAGGCCTCTTGTTTCATGAAGCTCCCCCTGTGGCGTTTTCCTTCTTCATCTCCTATGGTCTCTGGCTGCGTGGTCTCTTGTGGTTCTTGTGGCTCTCTCCTCTCGTGGCTCTGTGCTCTCTCCAAGATGGTTCTCTCTTTCAAAGGATTCCAGTAAACCAATCAAGAACCCCTGGAATGGGTGGAGTCACATCTCCCTCTAATCAAAGTTTAATATCCACAATTGGGTGTGTCACATCTCCCTGGAGACAATCTAATCAAGTTTCCATCCTATAGTACTGAATAGGGATTTAAAAAAAACAGCTGCCTCCAACTGATAGATAAGACTTAAAATATGGCTTTTCTAGGGTACATAGTCCTTTCAAACTGGCACAGACCCCTACCTTACACCATGTACAGTTTTCAGCTCAAGCTGGATCAAAGACCTTAATATCAGAGGTGAAACTATCAAACTCCTAGAAAGAAAATGTAGGGAGCATCTTCAGGACCTTGTGTTAGGCAATGTTTCTTACACTTTACACCTGAAGTCCAAGCAACAAAAGAAAAAATAGATAAATGGGACCTCAATAAAATTTAAAAGTTTGGTCCTTGAAGGATTTTATCATGAAAGTAAAATGACAAACTACACAATGGAAGAAAATATTTGGAAACCACATATCTGATAAAGCATTATTATTCAGATTATATAAAGAAGTCCTTCAATTGAACAACAAAAAGACAAATGACCCAATTAAAAAGTGGGCAAAAACAACAATTCCAGAGCATCAACTGGTTCCATCCCCCTATTCTGTATTACCAACAGCCTCTTCCAACATGAAAAATTTGGAGTGGACATGGCCCAAGTGCCCCTGGCGAGTGGGAGAAGGATCGAGGGTGATGGTGGAGTTGCGCAGAGGAGGCTGGGATTGGCAGATGAGTATGAGTGCCGAAACATCGTACTGATATTTGTTTTTAGCTTTTGGTACCTTGGAGCAGCTGGAAGTGAGAAACTGGAGTCGCTGATTGTGGCCCAAGGCAGGCACTGGGATCTGTTCTGCAGCTGGTTGTTGCGATGTGCTTTGAAATGTTTTGCTTTCTTGTGTATATGTTGTCTTTCACAGAGAAGAAGGGAGAGGCCCAGGGTGATGATAAAAAAAAAAATTCCTTCTGGCCTCCAGTGTTCTGGAGCAGCTGGAGGGAGGATTCTGAGATGATGGGATGGTGGCCCATGGCAAATTCTGGGATCTGTTCTGCAACTGCTTGTTGGAGAGTGCTTTCAGAATTATTGCTTTTTTCTTTCTTTGCTTTGTGTATGTGTTGCTTTGTACAATGAAAAAAGTTTTAAAAATAAGTGTTGCTGGGGTGATGAAAAGCTGTTTTGGTAATAAATGGTGATGATAGTAGCAGAACAATGTGAATATAATTACCACTTAGTTCTAGACTTAAAAAATGGTTAAAATGGGAAATTTTATGTTATATATGTTACCACAATAAATTTTTTTTGAAGTTTAAAAAAAGTAAGTTCCACAATGACTGTAGTTTTTATCTGTTTTTCCCATTAATATATTTCAAGTATTTAAAACATGCCTAGTACATAGCATGGGTTCAATATATATTTGTTAGATGAATAAATACATAAAATATTTTTTAAAAAGTGGGCAAAAAGGGCAGACAATTATGGCTTAGTGGCAGAGTTCTCGTTTGCCATGCCAGAGACCCAGGTTTGATTCCTAGAGTCTGCCCATGTAAAAAAAAAAAAAAAAAAAGTGGGCAAAAGACATGAACAGATATCTCTCCTAATAAGCCAGAAAGCATATGAAAAGATGCTCAATATCATTAGCTATAGTGGAAACGCAAATCAAAACCACAATGAGATACCATTTCACACCTATTAGAATGGCTACTTCTACAAAAATGGAAAATAACAAGTGCTGGAGAAGATGTGTAGAAATAGGAAGACTCATTCATTGCTGGTGACAATGTGAATTGGTGCAGCTGCTGTAGAAGACCACTTGGTGGTTCCTCAGAAAGCTAAGTATAGAACTACCATAAGACCATAAGTCTAGTAATCCTAAGACTAGGTATATTCCCAAAGGACCTGAAAGTAGGAACTCAAACAGATATTTGTATACCATTGTTCAAAGTGGTATTATTCACATTTGCCAAAAAGTGGAAGCAACCCAAGTTTCCGTCAACCAACAAATGGATAAATAAAATGTGGTGTATGGATATAGTAGAATATTATTCAACATTGAAAAAGGAGTGAAATTTTCTCCATGAACAGTATGGATGAACCTTGAGGACATTATGTTGAGTGAGATAAGTCAGACACAAAGGACAAATATTGTATGATCTCACTAATGTGAAGGCAATCTAATAGAGCTAGAATCTGGAATATAGATTATCATGTAGAGTTAATGCTTAAATTATATGGAATTTCTAATTGGATTGATTGTAAAATTTTGGAATTGGATGGTGGTGATGGTGGCACAACATTGTGAGTATAATCAACAGCACTGAAATACATATGTGATTGTCATTAAAAGGGGGAAATTTTAGGTTGTATATAATTACTAGAATGAAAATTAAAAGATAAAACAAAGAACTGTACAACATAGCAAACCTTATTATAAATGATGGGCTATAGTAAATGGTGCAATTATAAACATGTTCTTTCATGAATTATAACAAATGTACCACACTCGTGTAAGGTATTAATAATAAGGTGGCATATGGGGAAAAATACACCCTAATGTATGTAGACCATAGTTAATAGTACAATTATAATATTCTTTCATCAGTTGTAACAAAGGTACCACAATAATGCAAAGTGTTAATATTGGGGGGGAGTATATGCAAATACTGTATTTTGTTTAACTTTTTTATTGTATAGTATAACATATATACAAAGCAAAGAATTTAAAAAGCAATAATTTTCAAAGCACTCTTCAACAAGTGGTTCCAGGATAGATTTGTCATGGGTTACCATACTATCCTCTCATATTTTTCCTTCTAGCTGCTCCAGATCTATCCTGGAGAATGTTCCATGAGCACTAGAGAAGAATGTATAACCTTGTGCTTTGAGATGCAGTGACCTATATATGTCTGTTAGGTCTAATTCATTTACCAAGTTATTTAACTTCTCTATTTCCTTGTTGATCTTCTGTCTGGTTGTTCTATCTATAGAGGAGAGTGGTGTATTAAAGCCTCCTACTATTATTGTTGAAACATCTATCACTCCCTTCAGTTTTGCCGATGTCTGTCTCATGTACTTTGGAGCTCCTTGATAGGAAGCATAAACATTTATGATTGTTATATCTTCTGGGTGAATGGACCCTTTAATTAGTATATAGTGCCCTTCTTTGTCTCTTATGATGTCTTTACATTTAAAGTCTATTTTATCCAATATTAGCATAGCTATTCCTGCTTTCTTTTGGTTACAACTTGCATGGAAAATCTTTTTCTATCCTATCACTTTCAATCTATTTGTATCCTTGTGTCTGAAATGAGTCTCTTGTAAGCAGCATATAGCTGGATTATATTTCTCAATCCATTCTGCCAATCTGTACCTTTTAATTGGTAAGTTTAGTCCGTTAAAATTCAAAGTTATTACTGAAAAGGCATTTCTTGATTCCATCATCTTATCTTTTTTATTTTGTCAGATTTATATATTCTTTTTCCTCTTTTTTTTTCGCATGGGCAGGCATTGGGAATTGAGCCTGGGTCTCAGGTCTTTTTGTATTCTTTAAATTACCCTTAGTGGTACTCTTCAATTCCGTGCCCTTCTCCAGACCTCCCTCTCTTGTCTTTTTTTTCAGTCTGCTCAACTCCTTTTAGTATTTCTTGTAGGGCCAGTCTCTTGTTGACAAATTATTTCAGGACTTCCTTGTCTGTGAAAACTTTAATCTCCCCCTCAATTTTGAAGGACAATTTGGCTGCGTACAGAATTCTTGGCTGGAAGTCTTTCTCTTTCAGGTTCTTAAATATATCATATCACTGCCTTGTCACCTCCAGGGTGCTAGTTGAGTAGTCTGAACTTATTTGATTTCCTTTGTATGTAGTAGATTGTTTTTCTCTTGTCACTTTCAGGATTTTCTGCTTCTCTTCAACATTTGATAGACTGATTAGTACATGCCTTCGGGAAGGCCTATTGGGATTTATTTTGATTGGAGTTCTTTGGGCTTCTTTGACTTGTATATTTATGTTCTTTGTGACAGTTGGGAAGTTTCCCCCCATTATATCCTCAACTATTCTTCCTAGCCCTTTACTCCTCTCTTCTCCTTCTGGGACACCAATGATTCTTATATTTGTGTGCTTTGTTTTGTCTATCATTTCCTTGAGCTCCCATTCAATGTTTCCATCTTTTTTACCATTTGCTGTTTTGAGGCTTTGAAGTCAATTATCCTGTCCTCTATATCACTTACCCCTTCTTCTGTCTCTTCAAATCTGGTGTTGTGTGCCTCTGGTATGTTTTTTATTTGGTCCACAGAGTCTTTAATCTCTGTGATTTCTGCTATTTTTCTATTTATTCTTTCAAATTCCTCTTTGTGCTCTTTACTGTCTTCTTGATCTCCTTTATATCATTTGCTATCCTGCTTATTTTATTAAGCAGAGTTATATGAACATCTTTGATTAGTTGTTCCCACATCTGTATCTCCTCTGGTGTTTTAATTTGGTCATTAGCAGAGCTTTATCTGTCTGCATTGTGATATGCTTAGTGATCTTCTGCCATCTTCATGGCATGTAAATATCTTGATTGATTTACTTTGGGAGTTGATTTCTTTCAGTAGTCTAAGGCCTTGTGCTTGCGGGATGGTTGTACAGCAGGAGCAGGGCACAGGGTGGAGCACTCAGTGTGGTGATTTGTTTCAGGACAGGTGTGGGCGCAGGTTGGGGATATTATGCTGGTGCTTGTGAATGTGGGTGCCCAGTGGCCAGGGAGATTGTAGCTGTGCAGGTGCCCAGGTCTGGGCAGCGTAACCCTGGTGTGCGCTGGTCTAAGGCACGGGGCCCTTTGTGTGCATGTGTAGAGTTGTGACAGCAGGTTGGCATTATGCCTTCATGGATTGGGGCAAATGTGACCCAGCTGCACAGGTTGGCACTTTCTCAGAGCCGGGAAGTGAGGCTGAGGGCCCTGGACATGTGCGGTTCTAGGACTGCTGTAAAGTGTGGTTCCCAGAGCTGAATCACATAATTGAGGGTCCTGCACATGCAGAGGCCTAGGAGTGCCATAAATGGATGCGCTGAGCTCAGGTCAGGGGGTGAGGCTGTGCGACACTAAGGGCAGGAGGCAGGGACAGCTTAGGTTTGGAGGTTAGTGCCTGCAACCTTTATGCACTGGCAACAGCCTGCAGGGAACGGAGGAGGAGGTAGTGCTCGGGAGGGGTGCAGGAGAGGTGGGTTGGGCTGTACTTGGGGTGGAGGTGGGGGACAGGTACGTGCACTGGGGGCTGGTGGGGGGGCACCTGGAGCACGGGGAATGGGAGAGGGTTATGGGGTTCAGGTGCATGGGGTGTGGGGTGAGTCGCTGGTCATAGAGCTGTGCTGGTGAGGGTAGCACGTCCAAGGAATGCGGCCTGGCTTACTTCCTAGTCCTGCGCTCCAGGCTGAGCACTCCCATGGGCTCCGCAACTCCACACCAGGCTCCAGCTTTCTGCCTCTTTGTTCCTCTGCCTCCACAACCAGGGCTGCCTCATGTGGTGCAGAAGGCTTTCCCAGGTCAGCCATGTTCCCAAATTCCTGCCTCAGTTGGCCTCCTGTCCCCTCTCCCAAGTACTGTATTTTTCATATGCTTTTTCTGTAAACCTACAACTTCTCTAATTAATTTTTTTAATCAATTGTCTATAGATGTGAGGGCCTATTTCTGAACTCTCAATTAGATTCTATTGACCTATATTTCTGTTCTTCTGCCAGTACCATGCTGTTTTGACCATGATAGTTTTATAATACATTTTAAAATGTGGATGTGGTGTCTTCCAACTGCATTATTCCTTTTAAAGACTGTTTTGGCTTTTCAGGGCCCCTTACCCTTCCAAATAAATTTTATGATTGGCTTTTCCATTTAAGCAAAAAAGACTGTTGGAATTTTGATTGGGATTTCACTGAATTATGTAAATCATTTTGAGTAGAATTGACACTATTTATTCTTCAATATGAACATCAAATGTCCTTCCATTATTTAGGTTTTTGACTTCTTTTAGCAATGTTTTATAGTTTTTCGTGTATAAGTCCTTTATATCCTTGGTTAAATTTAATCCTGGATAGTTCATCCTTTTAATTTCAACTGTAAATGGAATTTTTTTTCTTAATTTCCTCCTCAGATTGCTCAGTCAGCATTAGTGTATAGAAACACTACTGATTTTTGTACCCTGCCACTTCACTGAATTCATTTATTAGCTCTAGTAGCTGTGATGTAGACTTTTGGTACTTTTTATATTGGATTATGTAGTGTGTAATTAAGGAAAGTTTTGTTTCATCCTTTCCAATTTGTATGACTTTTATTACTTTTTTCTGCATTGTTGCTCTGGGTAGAACTTCCAGTAAAATGTTAAATAGTAGTGGTGACAGTGAGCATTCTTGTCTTGTTCCAGATCTTGGAGGGAAAGCTTTCAGTCTTTCACCATTGAGTACAATGGGCTTTTCATATATGCCCTTTATCATGTTGAGGAAGTTTTCTTTTATTCCTATTTTTCAAAGTGATTTTGTAAAAAAGTGGGTGCTTGATTTTGTCAGATGCCTTTTATGCATCAGTTGACATGATAATATGTTTTCCCTCTTTGTTCAGTTAATGTGAAATACTGCATGAATTGATTTTCTTACATTGAACCACCTTTGCATATCTGGAATAAATCCCACTTGATCATGGCACATAACTCTTTGATGTGCTCTTGCATTATTTACTAGTGTTCTGCTGAGGATTTTTGCGTCTGTATTCTTAAGAGGTATTAGTTTGTAACTTTATTTTCTTGCATCTTTATTTGGTATTAGTGTGATGTTGGCCTCATAGAATAAGTTAGGAAGTACACTCTTCAATTTTGGGGGGTATTAATTCTTCATGTGTTTGGTAGAAGTCCCCTGTGAAGCCTGGGCTTTGTTGGGTGGTTTTTGATTACTGATTCACTGTTGTTACTTGCAGTTGTTTAGTGAGATTTCTTTCTTTTAGTCAATGTAGGTTGTTTGTGGTTTTCTATGATCTTTTTCCTTTCATCTATATGTTGTCTAAATTGTTGTCATTCATCTAATTGCTCTTTTTTAAACATTTTGTGTCATGAAATATAGCATATATACAAAAAAGCAATAAATTTCAAAGTACATTGTAACAAGTAGTTATAAAACAGATTCAAAGTTTGGTATGGGTTATAATTCCACAATTTTAGATTTCTCATTCCAACTTCCCCAAGACACTGGAGACCAAAAGAAATATCAATCTAAAAATTCAGCTGTCATACTCATATGTTAAATCTTCTCTACTGTGTTATAACTCCACCTTCTCCTTTGATCTTTCTTCCAATCTTTAGGGGTATTTGGTGTATGACCATTCTAAATTTTTCATATTGGAAAGGGAAGTCAAAATATGAGATGGGGGATGGAACTAGTTGATATTCTGGAGTGTATGGCTCCTTTGGGTTTCAGGATTTATCTGGCCTAGGAACCCATCTGGAAGTTATAGGTTTCTGGAAAGTAATCTTAGTGCATGAAACTTTTCTAGAATCTCAGATAGACCCTAGGTGTTCTTTAGGATAGGTAGGAAAGGTTTTGGTTGGGATTTGGAAAACCATGGTAAATAACAGCATCTACTGATGCTTGCATAAGAGTATCCTCCAGAACAGTCTCTCGACTCTATTTGAAATCTCAGCCACTGATACATTATTTTTACAATTCTTTCCCCCCATTTGGCCATGCAGACATTGTCAATCGCACAGTGCCAGGGCAGGCTCATCCCTGGTAGTCATCTTCTACATTGCCAGGGAGACTTTCACCCCTGGACATCATGTCCCATGTACAGGGGAGGACAAAGATTTTACTTGCAGAGTTGGGCTTAGAGAGAGTGAGGCCACATCTGAGCAACAAAAGAGGTCCTCAGGAACTAACTCTTAGGCATAACTATAGGTAGCTTTAGCTTCTTGGTTACATAAATAAGCTTCACAAGAGTAAGCCTCAAGATCAGGGACTTGGCCCATTGACTTGGGAGTCCCTAATGTATGGGACAGTATCAGGGCTTTCCCCAGTAGTAAAGCTTAATAGTTTCATATTTTTTCTCCCATCCCTCAAGGGGCTTTGCTAAAACTTTTGAATTACCTGCTCAACATACTCTGGGATGTAGGCATTACATTAAGCTACACAGAATTACAAGTCGTCATTCCCATTCTGGGCTCTGTCTTTGGGTTGTTTAAATGATCTATCCAAACAGGTTGAGTTAGATTATATACTACAGAAAATGTAGGTTCTTGACAAAATGAACCTCTCTTCATTTGATCTCATTGGGTAGGTGAAGTTCTAAAATACAGACAATGTCCTCCTTACCCCCTGTATTCTGGTTAACCTTAGTCCTGTCCTGATCAGCTTCATTCTTATCTCTAATTGAAGCTGATCTCTTTTTCTTTAACAGTTGTTGTATGTGGCAATGCTTATTGTCAGAGCTGTAGAACTCCAACTCTGAGTCTTAGGTGTCACATAGGTACCCAAATTTCCAAGGAAATAACAGGTTGTACATATATATATAGAACAGCCTCTCAAAAATCTAGAAATAAAATTACAGCTCCAGACTAAATGTGACTGCTATACAAGCTTCCAATCTAGGCCCCAATTTTCTTATAAGTATTTTCTAAAAGAGACTATATAATATTTGCTCTTTAGTTTCTGGCTTATATCACATCACATAATGTCCTCCAGATTCATTCACCTCATTGCCTGCCTCACAACTTCATTCCTTTCTGTAGCCACACAATATTTGATCATATGTATACCCCACAGTTCACCATTCTGCTTTTCAGTTGGAGTATCCTTCAGCCATCTCCACCCATTGGGCATTGTGTATAATGTCCAAAGTCAACAATTCATGTCTCACATTATCCTCATTTAGTTTTATAACCATCAACACTCTCAATTTTAGTCAATTTTCATAGTTCCCAAGAGAAAAATAATCAATAAACATACCCTCATCAAATGGAAAATGCAAACCACCACTTAAATTTTGTCCTTCCCCCAAATTATTTACCCCTGGCATTGCTGTGGTACTATTGATGTTTTCCTGTTAAACATAGCCCATAGCATGCAATAGCAATTTTCCCCTAATACCCCAATATTATTTACTCTTTGTACAAGATTC
>PVIY010020742.1:0-43544 GCA_004026745.1 Myrmecophaga tridactyla
TGGAATAAAAATAAATAATAGGGGGAACAAATGAAAAAATAAATTTAGTTTGAAATGCTAGTGATAAATGAAAGCAAGGGGTAAGGGGTATGGTATGTATAATCTTTTTTTCTCTATTATCGTTTTATTTCTTTTTCTGATGTCTTTTTATTTCTTTCTCTAAATCGATGCAAATGTTCTAAGAAATGATGAATATGCAGCTATGTGATAATATTAAGAATTACTGATTGTATATGTAGAATGGAATGATATATTAATGTTCTTTTGATACGTTTTTTAATTAATAAAAAAGTTTAAAAAAAAAATAGATTGTATAGCTGTCCTAAAAAAGAAGGATGGATGAAAGATGATTTTAAGGAGAACAGAAATGCAGTGAATAGTAAAACAGCAGATTATATTGGGCAGAAAATGAGCGTGATTTTGTACACACTGAAGTCATGGTAAGACATCTAAGTGGAAATGACCTCTGCGTAGGCAGAAATCTTGTAGGTGGAAATCACAAATCCTGAGGGCAGAGGGTTAATTAGGGCTGGAGGTGTCAACATCAAAGTGATACTGTAGTGAGGGATGAGTTTCTCAAAGCAAAAGGGCATAACAGAAGCTTTGATAAGCAGCCTCATTTAGATAAGAGGAAGGAAGTGAACTGAAGATGTGAACAGAAGACATTTCCTAGGAGTTTAGAGGAGAGTAAGGAAAGTGGACTTTCACAGAAGACTGATTTGGAGTGAGTTTCAAGGAGGAGGTTAACTGTCAAATGCAGCTGAGGAATGAAAAAGGAAGAGAACAAAGGAAGACCCCTGAGTTGGCAAAAAGAAAATAGCTATTATCCGGACGCAGCAGTTTTAGAAGAATGAAGGGGATCAGAAGTCAAGTCAAAAGATAGTTGTTCTTCTCAACAATGGCCCTGAGGTACTTTAGAAAGTGCATTCTAAATCACCAAAGATTTAATTACGCACTCTGATTATACATATTTTACATAATTAATTATTTTTATGACACTGTGATTCTTTTAAAATTAGTTATTCTAACACAGAGGGTATGGCAACTCTTTATAAATCTGAATATTAATCACTTCAGTGCCATCTCAGAAAACCTTTATTTTCTGAGATTGCACAGATTACGTAATGGGCAGAAAGATAAGGATACTTTTCTATTTTGTGTTTTTATTTTATCCACAGTCCTCTTATTGAAAAAAAAATCACCCACCTGTCCCGGCAGTGAAAAGCATTCCCACATGATCTGTGCCCTACTTCAAAGGCCTAGCACTCCGCAAAGTCCAGTTGCCTTTGAAGTCTTTGAAGTCTGTGGGAGAAACTGGAATATTTTAGAAAAAGTGCCTTGAGGTCATCTTAGTGCCAAGTCTCCACAACCACCTCTTGAGAATAAAAACTGTTTTTAAAGTATAACTGCTTTCCCTTTTTCTGTAGAAGAGGCACAATCCTAAACTATTGATGAAGGAGAGGGGCCTGGGGTGGAAGCAAAGCTATAGAGCACAATTTGTCAGGATATAGATCTTTCGCAGGGTTTTAAAATTCTGTTCAAATAGTTTCCCGATAAGATGTAAATGCCACGTTGTTTGAAAACTACAGAAATAGACAGTTGTTCCTAATTCGAGTCCTCAGGAAACACTAAGCAATGTTTCTCAAAGAATGGCAGGTTTCTGAAAAGGTTGGTATGTAAGATGACTTTAGGTTATATATGAATGAACGTTTGGTTAGTCAGGTTAGGTCATGTTGCAATAAACAAATGACCTGCTAGAAAATCTCAGTGGCTAATAACAAACATTCATTTCTCATTCACATACATGTAGGTTGCCAGCTTTCAAATCTGCTTTGTGATTTCTTCATTTCAGGACCAGGTTAAAGCATAGCTCCTATCTCAGTCTTCAGTCAGGGGAAAAGAATCATGAAAGTTCAAGAAATTCCTCTTAAATCTTCTGCTCAGGAGCAACATATCTTTGAGCAAAGCAAATCACATGGCCAAGCTTGCCATCTAGCTCTGGAAATAGGCTCCTCATCCCCAGTGAAGTGGGGCTCCATGGGGAGGAGTTGTGTACACTTTGAACAAATAACTTTAATCGGAATGTGTTTGTTTTAATGTAAATTATGAAAATATCATCAAATCCATGACTTTACAGATAATTTTTTTTCTAAAATACTCAAGTAAAGATATGAATCAATTTAAAGAGCAATTTTAAGTAAACACTGGTAGGGTAAAGGTAGGCAAAAACATGAAGGTGATGTGCAAATGAATTGGAATTTTAAAAACAACACACTAAAATGCCAGGTGGTGCCTTCTTTTCCATCTTAGAAAATTGAATTCATTAAACACACTGGTTCCTTAATTGTTGATTGAGAAACCAACCATGACTCAGGAACCTCATCATGCACATCAGAGATCTTTAGAGAGGTACAGATATAGATCAAAGAAGACACAATTAAAAAGCATTTGAGGCACCAATTAAGGGCAAAGGTATCATGCTAGACATTATAGGGGATTTAGAGATAGATTATCCTCAAGGGAAGGTAAAGCGTGTTCCTAAATAATGATTGCAAAGTAGAGAGACAAGTACAGGTAAAATTCTGTGGGAACTGGTGGGATTGTGGAAGGTTTCATGGTAGAGATGCCATTTCATGTTTGGATAAAGCATGGGTGAGTTTTAAAAAAAAAAGGAAAGCTCATTCCAGCTGGAGGAAATAGAAGATTCTAAGACACAGCAGTGGGGAGTCTTGGGTTAGGATGTGGAGGGGTGGAAGGAAGCATCAAAAGGCTAGTTGGGTCCAGAGAGTGAAAGGTTTTCAATGCAGTAACAAAATTCATGTTTGTTATCTGGTAGGCACTGTGAGAATTCCATTTTAATCTGGAGAGTGATTTTGATCAGATTTGGAGTTGAGAAGAGTAGCTTTTTTAAACTGTGACAAGAATAAGATGAATGGCAGAGAGAGATTTGGAAAAGGAAGGAGCAAAGAAAGGAAGGCAGGAAGAACAAAGAGAAGGAGGGATCAAGATAGGAGACTTGGAGAGTCTGGGGAGTCGTTGGAGAGAAGCTGTGTAGGCCTAACAACAAGACATAAACCATATGGATGTGAGATGCAAGGAAAAGAGAGGGATAAGAAATGATGCTGGAGTATCAGAACAGCATATCAAGACACAACCTGGAACAGTGATTCCTTTTTTTTTTTTTTAAATTTTTATTGACAAATCTTCACACATGTACAGTTCATAGACGGTATACAACCAGTGGCTTACAATATCATCACATAGTTGTGCATTCATGACCACGATCAGTTTTTAGAACATTTGCATCACTACAGAAAAGGAAATAAAGACAAAAAATTCATACATCCCGTGCCCCTTACCCCTCCCTCTCATTGGCCACTAGCATTTTAATCTACCCAATTTTATTTACCCCTTATCCCCCCTATTTAGTTATTTTTTATCCATATTTTTTTACTCATCTGTCCATACCCTGGATAAAAGGAGCATCAGACAAGGTTTTTCACAATCACACAATCACATTGTAAAAGCTATATCGTTATACAATCGTCTTCAAGAATCAAGGCTACTGGAACACAGCTCAACAGTCTCAGATACTTCCCTCCAGCCACTTCAATACACTACAAACTAAAAAGGGGTATCTATATAAAGTATAAGAATAGCCTCCAGGATAACCTCTTGACTCTGTTTGAAATCTCTCAGCTACTGCAACTTTATTTTGTCTCATTTCTCTCTTCCCCCTTTTGGTCAAGAAGGCTTTCTCAATCCCATGATGCCCGATCCTGCTGAATCTCAGGAGTTCTGTCCCATGCTATCAAAGAGATTTACATCCCTGGGAGTTGTGCCCCACATAGGAGGGAGCGCAACGAGTTTATCTGCCGAGCTGATTTAGAGAGAGAGGCCACATCTGAGCAACAAAAGAGGTTCTCTGGGGGTGACTCTTAGGCATAATTTTAAGTAGGCTTAGCCTAACCTTTGCAAGAATAAGTTTCATAGGTGCAAACCCCAAGATCGAGGTCTCGACCTATTGATTTGGTTGTCCCCACTACTTGTGAGATTATCAGAAATTCTCCCCACTGTTTGCGAGATTATCAGAAATTCTCCAAATGGGGAAGTTAAATATTTCCTCATTTCTTCCCAGTCCCCCAAGGGGACTTTACAAATATTTCTTTATTCTCATCCCAAATTACTCTGGGATATATGGGGACATCACACCAACTGGAACAGTGATTCTTAACTTGTGTTGAATTAGGATCCCTTTGGGGGGAAAAAAAAACTCCTGAACCTTCCCATAGAAAAACAAATGTACACACACATTCATTTTTGCCTTCAGTTTCAAGTGTTTCATAAATATCCCCTACCCCCACCCAAAGTCTAACCATGTATCCCAGGTCCAGGTTAAGAAACCCTAGAAACCGATTGGCTGCTTGGTTTTGTTTTAATGAAATCCTTGATAGCAAATTATTTTTCTATGCTTTTTTTCACTCTCCTGAAATTTGAATATTTTTCTGGAAATTGAAAGTTCTGATTAATCAAGATTTTACTACCTCTATTGCCTTATTTACATGTTTCTCTATAGCTATATTTAGGAGGTATGGAAAGAGTGACTGCAAGACAGAGCCAGTGGTTTCTTAAGACTACTCAAAAGAGACCATGACCTCTCTCTTGAGGCCAACTCAGCAGGTAAACTCATTCATTGCCCACCCCATACCCCATGTGGGATGTGACTTCCAGGGGTTTAAATCTCTCTGGCTATGTGGCACATGACTTCTAGAGATGAGCCTGTACCTAGCATCATGGAGTTGAGAAAGCCTTCTTGACCAAAAGGGCGAAGAGAAAAATGAGACAAAATTAAGTTTCAGTGGTTGAGAGATTTAAAATAGAGTCAAGAGGTTATTCTGGAGGTTATACTTATGCACTATATCTGTTTTTAGTTTTTAATGTGTTAGAATAGCTAGAAGAAAATACCTGAAACTGTTGAACTGTATTCCAGTAGCCTTGATTCTTGATGATGATTGTGTAACTATATAGCTTTTATAGTGTGACCATATGATGTGATGTGGCTGAAACTCACTTTACCCAGTGTATGAACAGATGAGTAAAAATTAACAACAAAAAAATAAATAAATAGTAGGGGGAATAAGGGGTATGGGATTTTGGGGTGTTATTTTTCAGTTTTATTTTAATTTCTATTCTTATATGTATTTTTGGAGTAATAAAAATGTTCAAAAATTGATTGTGGTGATGAATGCGCAACTATGACGATATTATGGGCCAGTGGTTGTACACTTTGGATAATTATTTGGTATGTGAGTATATCTCAATAAAAATGCATTAAAAGAAAAGAGGCCACAAACATTAGCCAACATTGTGGAATCTCTCCTGTTACTGATGAAAGGGAGACTCAATTGAGTAGAAGCAGCAGCAGCACCAATAAAGGTGGGGGGCAATTGAGACTATAGAATGAACTTAGGCCATGTATCTGACCCACGTTGAGGGGGAAACAGAGAATGAGGAAGAGAGTGAGCCTTCCAAGCCCTAGAAGGCTGAGCCCCCACCCCCTTTTGCCCCATAACACCTTTGCACGTAAACCAGAGGTATAAACCCATTTGCTCCCAAAGCTTCTAATTTATATGGAGGCTTAAATGCAAGAGCCGATAGCACCTTCTTGAGCTACCAGTTGTTCTCCACTCCAGCTGCACATTAGGGGGCATTGAGGCCCCATCCCAGACCAACTGAAACAAAATTTCTGCAGATGGCAGAAACCTGGGTTCAATTCCCAGTGCCTGCCCATGCAAAAAAAATTTCTACAGGTGGGATCAAGCATCTTTATTTTATCCAAGCAACCCAGGTGATTTGATATACAGTCAAAAGTGAGAAAATGGGCTAAATTCTCCACTTGTGTTGAATGACAACTACACACTCTGCTGATCCAATGCTCTATGGGGCACCCACCATGCCTCTACATGTATTTGCTTCCAAATACAATCATGCATATATTCTATGGAAAATAGTTATTTTCCTTAACTTAAAAAAAATAATAACACAAGGAACATTCCAAGTGTTTGCAAGGAAATACATCAAAACATTGGGAGTAGTAGGATTATAGGTAATTTTTACCGTTTTGCTTTTTCTTTTCTGAACATTACATTTTCTATAGAGACCATTTATTTCTAAGCAAAAGTGAATTAAATAAGTACATAATGTTATTTAGGAGGAAAAGATCAAGGAATAATTTTTCACATGGCTGTGCAGGAGTTCCAGAATTTCTAGCTGTGTACTAAGGAGAGTCCCCTGCCAGAAAGAAATCCTTGAGTCAAAATTAGGTTGCTTTGGGGTATGATTGGGGAAAACACAGAAGAAAGTAAGAGAGGAAAAAGGAAGAAAATGCAAGAAAGGCGCTTAAAACAGAAAATCCAATGAGTCCAGAACAGGAGGCCAGGGTGAATTGTCAAGGAGGAAGTGAGTCCCTGCAGAAGATAGGGTAACAGAGTTTTAAAAGACCAGCTCTTGAAAATTTGGGGCTCTCAAGAGTAAAGATTTCTCCTAAATTTGATGGTTTTTCTGACCCAGAGGTCAGTGGAAAGTTCGACAAGGTGGAATCCCTGAGTTAAACACTCATCACGGAAAGTGACAGTCTAGATCCTTGAAGAGACTAGGCCATTTATCTCAATTCTTTCCCTCCGTTAAAAAGAAGCCGATGGAAAATAAAGTTTCAGCACTGATTAAAGAACTTGTTAAAGCAAAACTGGAAAGAAGAATATTTGAAAGTAGGAGAGGAATCAGTTGGTAAATAGAGTGTGAATGATGGGCAGAGAAGAGAGAATTTAAAGAAAAATACCTCTGATGGACATTATTTTACTCTTTAATTAGTCCATAGGTATCTGGCAATGTCTGGTTTGAGTAAAAATTTTCCAATATAAAATACAGAAGCAACAAAAAAGACTAATGCTGACAGCTTTATCCTTTGAAGTTTAAATCTAAGCCATCAGCAATCCACAATCATCACCCTGTCCAATGGCTAAGTCTTTTCTAAGCCTTGTCCTTTCGACACAAGTGGTACAGACATGAATTTTAACCCAGTTAGAGCAGCTCTGCAGATGGCATTTTTCTGTGCTTGCACAAAGGGAATATTGCTGAAAGCTGACACTTCACCTCCTGGAAGACAGAACCTCATTTGTGGTTCTTGGACACTCTTGTCCCTGGAGACTTACTCCCTTGTCACACAGTTGTCAGTGAACTGTCCCCAGCTGACATTTGGACAGCCTATATCCCTGGATCAGCACAGAGCAGTGTAAATTGGAGTTAAGGGGCTCTCCTTGGCTCTTATGGCTACTTCAGGTGAAAAAACTCTTAGTGCCCAATTAAAAATTCTTCCATAGAGGATCCTGTCCTCATTTTTCCCTTCCAGAAGCTCACCCTCTTCATTCACAGCTGGGGAAGCAAAGACTCTCTCAATGTTCAATCCTCTCCTAACAGAACTCCCCATACAAATGGACAGATGGAATAAAGGAGTGATTTTTTTTTATTAGAGAAGTTGTGGGTTTACACAAAACTCATGCATGAAATGCAGGGTTCCCACACACTACTCTATTATTAACACACCATTGGTATGGTACCTTTGATATGATTGATGAAAGCACCTTTTTTAAACGCAATTTTGTTGAGATATACTCACACACTGCACAAACTATCTGAAGTATACAATCTCTGGCTCCCAGTATCACCACATAGTTGTGCATACATCCCCATGAACAATTTTAGAACATTAATGATGAAAGCACATTTTTATAACTGTACTATTAACCATAGTTAAGAGTTAACTTGGTTTAATTTAGGGTTCATTGTTTTGTTCAGATCCATGGATTTAAAATTTTTTTATTCTAGTGACATATACACAACCCCAAATTTCTCCCTTTTAACCACATTCAGATCAGGATGGGTAGTTTGTGAGTTTGCAGGAATTTTTCCATGTCATCTAGTTAGTCTAATTTGTTAGCATAAGTTGTTCAAAATATCCTCTTATAGTCCTTTTTATTTCAGTGGGATCAGTAGTAATGTCCCCCTTTTAATTTTTTATTTTAGTCATTTGTGTCCTGTCTCTTTTTTTCTTCATTAGTCTAGCTACAGTTTTGTCAATTTCATTGATCTTTTCAAAGAACCAACTTTCGGTCTTGTTGATTATCTCTATTGTTTTTCTTTTTAAACTATTCTCTATTTCATTTATCTCTGCTCTAATCTTCATGATTTCCTTCCTTCTGTTCCCTTTCGGTTTAGTTTGCTCTTCTTTTTCTAGTTTTTCCAGTTTTAACGTAATCATTTAAAGCTATACATTTCCCTCTCAGTACTTCTTTTGCTGCATTCCATACAGTTTGATATGCTGTATTTTCATTTTTGTTTGCCCCCAAATATTTTCTGATTTCCCTTGTGATTTCCTCTTTAACCCACTGGTTGCTTAAAAGTATATTGTTTAATTTCCACATATTTGTGAATTTTCCATTTCTCCCTCAATTATTGATTTCTAGCTTTATTTATTGTGGTCAGAGAAGAGACATTGTATGATTTCAATATTTTTTAATTTACTGAGACTAGTTTTGTGCCCTATTATATGGTCTATCCTAGAGAATGATCCATGTGCTCTCGAGAAGAATGTTTATTCTGTAGTTGTTGGGTGAAGTGTGCTATATAGGTCTGTTAGGACTTATTTAGAGTATCATCCAAGTCTTCTATTTCTTAATCCATCTTCTGTCTAGATATTCTATTCATTATTGAAAGTGATGTACTAAATTCTCTTATTCTTAATGTAGAACTTTCTATTTCTCCCTTCAAATCTGTTAATTTTTGCTTTGTACATTTAAGAGCTTTGTTTGGTGCATATATACTTATAATTGTTTTATCTTTTTGTTGAATTGACCCACTTTTCAGCACATGATGACCCTCTTTATCCCTTATAACAGCTTTTGACTTAAAATATCTGGTATTAATATAACTACCACAGTACTCTTTTGGCTACTACTCACTTGGTATTTTTTTCCCATCCTTTCACTTTCAACCTACTTGCATATTTGAATTTAAGGTGAATCACTTGTAAACAACATATAATTGGGTCATGTATTTAATCCATTCTGCCAATCTCTGCCTTTTGACTAGAGCTTAATCCATTTACATTTAAAATAACTATTGATAATGCAGAACTTTATCCTGCCATTTTGCAGCTTAGTCTTTAGTGTTATATACCTTTCTTTGTCCTTCAATTCTTCTGTTAATACTTACTTTGATTTTTTGTGTTGTACCATATTGAATTGCTCCTCTTTTCTATCTGGATATATTTTAATGTATTTTCCTTGTAGTTATCATGGAGTTAAAATTTTACATCCTACATATGTAACAATCATATTTGATTGCAGATCAATTTGACTTCAATACACGCATATACCCTCTTCATATTCCTTTCAGAGCCCCCACTTTTTTTGTACTTGTTCTAAGTTATATCTTTTTGGGGGGGCAGGGGGGTGAATGGTCTGGAAATTGAACCTGGGTCTCCCACATGGAAGGCGAGCATTCTACCACTGAACCACACGTGCACCTCTTATAAGTTGTATCTTTGTATATTTTATGTCCCAAACCATAGATTTATCTCTACTTTTTATACATTTCCATTTTAGCTCCTTAGAAGTAAGAAGTAAAACTACATGCTTAAAAAATACAATAATACTGGAATGTATTTTACCCAAATGTTAACCTTTACTGGAGGTCTTATTCTTAATACAGCTTTGACTCACGGCCCAGTGCCCTTTCCTTTCAGTCTCAAGAACTACCTTTAGCATTTCTTGTAGGGCAAATCTAATGGTGATGAACTGCCTCAGCTTTTGTTCACCTAGGAATGTCTTAATGTCTCCCTTGTTTTTGAAAGAAAGTCTCACTGGATGTAAAGTTACTGGTTGGCGATTGTTTTCTTTCCCTGCTTTTATTATTTCAGCACACTGCCTTCTTGCCTCCATGGAGTGTGATGAGAAATTGACATTTAATCTAATTGGGACTCCCTTGTACATAACACATTGCTTTTCTTCTGCAGCTTTCAGAACTCACTTCTTAGCCTTTACATTCAATAGTTTGATAGGTGTTTTAGTTTCCCTGGCTGCTTAAGCAAATAGGTTCAGCTTAAACAATAGGAATTTATTTTCTCACAGTCTTGAAGCCAGGGATATTTCCAAATCAAGGAATCATCAAGGTGAGGCTTTCTTCCCAAAGACCAGCATTCTGGAACTGGCGACAGTGATTTTTGGCTCTTCTGTCACATGGCAAGGCACATGGCACCATCTGTTTGGTTTTTTCCTTCTCTTCTGGGTTTTGTTATCTCAGCCTTTTGCTTCTGTGGCTTTCTCTCTCTTTGTTTGAATTTTATTCTCTTATAAAATGATTCCTGAAATAGAATTAAGAACCATCTTGATTGAGGTGTGTCACACCCTAACTGAGGTAGCCTCATCAAAAAGTCCTACTTACAATGCATTCACACACACAGGGGTGGATTAAATTTAAGGACTTGTTTTTCTGGGGCACACATAGTTCCGAACCATCACAATCAGCATGTGAGATAGCATATTTATCCTGTTTGATATTCTCTGGGTTTCTTAGATGTGCATATTCATGTCTTTTGCTATGTTTGGGAAGTGTTATGTCATTATTTCTTTGAATATTCCTTCTGCTCCTTTTTCTCCTTTGTCTCTCTCTGGGACTCCTATAATGCATATATTGGTATGCTTGGTGGTGTCCCACATGTCTTGGGTTATTTTGCTTTTTCTAATTCCTTTTTCTTTCTGGTCCTTAGCCTGACTGATACTGATTTCAACTGTCTTGTCTTTTAGTTCACTGATTCTTTTCTCTACCAACTCCAATCTGCTGTTGAAACTCAATAATTGTGATCTTCAACTCCAGCAGTTGTATTTGATTCTTTTTTTCAAATTTCTATTTCTTTATTGAGATTCTCATATTGTTCATTCATTGTTTCCTGAAACCCTTTAGTTCTTTCTCTGTGTTTCCCTTCATCTCCTTGAGCAAATTGAAGATTGCTTTTTGAAGTCTTTGGTGTGTCCACAATCTGGTCTTCTTCATTGATGTTTTGTGTTCTGGATTTTGATCCTCTTTCTTTGGATGGGCCATCATTTTCTATTTCCTTGTTTGTCTTGTAATCTTTTGCTGCAAACTGTACTTTTAATACTTTAAAATATTAAGTCTGGGATTTCTTCTCTGACGTGTTTGTTTCTTGAGTTTATATCCAGCTGGTGCTATGACAGAAACTTTCTTGAGTGTCAATAGCTGACAAAACCAAGCAAACCTAAGCAAAAATCACCTTTTACCATCTTTGCAAATTGGCTTTGCATTGGCTGGTGCAATTGGTTAGAGTTCAGCCTTCCTATTAGGGTAGTCATCCTAAGGTGAATGCAAAGTCTTGTGCCTTTTCCTGGGATTATCCTTGCTAGCGGAATTCAATGTTCCTCTATTTACAGAAAGTTTGAGTGTCCCCTCTACTTCTTAGGATAAAGAACTTCTCCTTATCCCAAGTGTTCCATTGCAGGATTTAAAGCCAATAAGCCTTTGCCCCAGGCCATCTGCCCCAAATGTTTCTTACACTGCTTTCCTTGTCTCAAGCTGCTTTTGCCTGGAATGAAATTCTGGGAGGGAGGGCATACCAAACAGGTGTGCCCCAAGTCAGTCTTTCTAAGGCAGAACAAGTCCAGGGACCTATGAATCTGGTGGAACTGGATTTTTATGTCCCTTTCTGGCACCAGCAAACTATGCAGGGGCCAGATGCCACGGTTGCCTGCTGTGAGAGTGGGGGATAGGCAATGGTAATTTGGTGCAGAGACAGCAATTTACTTTGAAGGGAAAACATTTTACTAGTATTAATTTCTTTTTATAGAGCAGTCTAATATGGAGTCACTGCAACATAATATTATAGGAATACGTTGGGATTATATTATTTTTATGGTTTTCTGTGGACATAATAGAAATCTCAGGCTGCAGTACTGGAAAGGACATTACAAATCAGCAAGTTTAACTTCCAAAATGATGCTTAAATCCTTTTAATATCTTTCCTTCCCAGCAATCTGATGGTCCAGCTCCTATGTAAACATCTCCATTAATGGCAAGATTTTTATATTCCAGTATTGTCTAGTTCTGGACAGATGTGGATGTTGGAAAACCTCTCCTTCCCTGTGCCAACATATCTGGGATAGGTACCCTTCTCTGGGTCCTATGTGCTTGGTGTGTTGTCCATCATGCATTTACCATGCATTGTCTCATACTTGTCCATTTCCTTCCTGAGCTCCCCTCCCCATGTATAAGCCCCCTGGAGGTAAGCACCATGTCCTTCTTGTTGAACATCACAACCTCAGTACATAGCATAGAACCTCTACCATGTAATCTGTAACTGTTGAGTGACTAAATAAATGAATAATGTATATTGGTCAGCGTCTTTGTATTTACCAGATAAGGATGGAGGAGAGAACATTGATAACAGAAGCTTAAATGTACAGCAAATATGTGGGAAGCTACTAAATTCTTTCTGCTTCTGGTGCCTCAATTTTCTTATCTTTAACAAGAGAAGATTGGACTGCACTGTTATCCACCAGAGGCCGTACTGACCTTCCCTAGGGAGTATGTGGATATATGTGGGGCTTTTTGTTTGCTGCAAGGTTTCCCATCTTGATGCTACAGGCAGGAGGCTAGGATTCAAAGTATCCATCAATATCTGTGATAGTCTAAGCACAATGAAGAATTATTCCCTCGCCCCTCTCCCCTGTTATTAGTGCCCCATTGAGAACCACTGTAGAATGAATTCAGGCTGTAAACTACAGGACTAGGATTCTAGTCCTGTGTATGCCACCAACTAGCTGGTTGACCTTGAGCATACTGATTCACCATTCTGTGCACCTACATCCTCTTCTTTCATATGAGGATAAATAAATGCCTGACATTTCTACCTCTCAAGATAAAATCAAATTATCATGATGAACACCCTACAAAAAATGGAGGCATGCCATACAGATATAATTTTATATTATTACATGAGGAGACTAGCAATTGGCCAGCATTTTTGGGAGCAGGAGGGATTACCCACAGAATGCTGTCAAGGAGTAGCATCTATTAGGGCACTAATTGTGCGCATAGTGTCCCAATGTCATCGCCATGTCAATGGCACTGCTGTGCTGGAAAGGAGAAGAGGGAGAAGCAGAATGAAGGAAACAAACCAGAGGAGTCACAGGGGAAGGGAGGCTACTCCCCTCTGCCTGCTATTACCAGCTTCTGGATGTCTGCTGCCTAACTCCTGCATCAGTCCATCTATTACAACTGGAAATCAGATCATGCCACTCTTCCGCTCTCAACCCTTCAGTATCTTCCCATTGCCATGAGGACAATGTTCACATTGGCTCTTGAGGCTTTGGAAGATCTGTTCCCACATTCCTTTCTGACCTCATCTTAAACCATTTCCTCTGTCTCTCATTGCTTTCCAGCCACATTGACTTTCATTTGAATTTTTAAATTTGTTTAGTATAGCTTTGTAAATGATTAGGCCAGGCTAGTTCTTACCTTAGGGCCTTTACCCATTTCCTCTGCCCAGAATACTCTTTCCCTAGGTCTCTGCATGGCTGTCTCCACCCTATCATTTAGGTCTTGATTCAATGTGACTTCCTCTGGGAGAACAATCTAAAATAGTCTCCTCCAGGCTCTTTCACCCAACACCAACCCCGCCCCCTCCATTTTCTACTTATCTGTGCATTGCTAGCTCATTTAGTTTCTATTTCTCTTCAGTAGGATGGAATTTCCGGTAAGAAAGGGATTTTTATCTATTTGTTCACTACTCTAACTTCATGCCTAGTGTGATATTTGGCATATAGGAAACACTAAACATATATTTACTGAATAAAAGGATAGATGGATGGATAGATGGAGGGATGGATGGGTTGGTTGGAAGGATGGATGGGTTCTTCCAGCCCAAAACCTGTTCTTGACTCCTCTAGGCCCATATCTCCTATGTTCCCACACCAGTCACAGAGTTGGCCAGCACACACAAAATTGTTTGCTTACCCACATTGCCCCAACAGCCTGTGAGCACCTCAAGGGCAAGGATCTTGTCCATTTCATGTTGATATCTTCAGTGCTTTGGGCATTGTCTTTCCCATAGCTCATTAAACTAAAACTGAACTTAGCAATGGCCATGAACAACCAACAATTTCTCCTTGATGATATGCAATGAGTGGGTGTTATAAAGTGAGGGGGTGACAGGCAGTGCCATGTGGGCACTAATCCCACAGCCCCCAAAATCTTTAGCAAGAGTAGGAAACATGGTCAGCTGACAGTGATTTGTTAAGCAAATTGAAATTTGCTTAACCTGAAAATTGAGGGTAGGATTTCAGGTATTCTTAACAGCTGTTCTAAACATTCAGGATTTCCCTTTTCATATCATTAGCAGATATATTCCTAGAGAAGTGTGTGTAAATTAAGATTTTGCACTTTTAGGTGGAAAGTTGTTTTTGCAAATTCAAATTAACTCAGATTTTTCAATAGCTATTTTGTGTCAGATACCATGCTAAGTACTCTGAAATGCGCTACCCGACAAAAAACTTGAAACATGAGTTTGAACATGCCCAAAAAATAAAACTGAGGCCCAGAATGATTAAGAAGCTTGTCCAACAGCTCACAGCTGATTTTTAGCAAAATCTGGATTAGAATCCATAACTTCTAAACATACGTCCTACATATCTTCTACAATACCACTAGAATACAGAATGAAATCACCCCTAATTTACCTGTTTCATTGATTAGGATTTTTGTATATAAGGCTTTCTTAAGGAGAGTGTCCAGAGTTCCTAAATTATTTCTACCACATAGCTCTCCAGCTCCTCAATCACTTTCTTTAGTTGCTGGTAGGGGTTTAGCAGGATGAACCAAACGCAGTAGATCTGACCTATTCCTATGTGGAGGACAAATCACATGTATAATGAGTCCTTTTATAATAAAATGAAGTACTTGGGACACTCAAAAGCAATTTGGGTTGAAATTTTGTTGGCTTTGTGGACCAGGGCAAATCAGCAAATAGATGAACATCTGCCTTCCTTTAAAAATTGTACAAAAATGTCATTGCTGGACAAAAACCAGACCTCCGCAAAATGGAATAGTTTGGCTACAAATCCTTGTGATAATGATCACATTGTCTGCAAATTCTGGCTATACATTATTAATACATTTTCAGAGAAAGAGTTTTAGTAAATGCAGGTTTTATAGAATTGACTTTAAGCACAAAAACCTTAGAGATATTTCAGGTTGTGTTTTTTCACTAGATATGTTTTGTCAAGCCAGAGGTGAAATGGTAGGTGGGACGTGAGAGATAAACTGAAGTCTATTTTGGGATTTGGGCAAATGCCTGTATTAATACAATAACATGTACTTTAAATCTAATATGAATGCCATATTCTCTTTGAGCTAACTTGGCACCTTTTCTGTTCTTCCTTCTTGGCAGCCCCTGGACAGAATTCCTATGGCATTCAGAGTAGGAAGACAGTATGCTACAGTGGATGCCTCTAGGGTCACCTAATCTCTTACCTGGGTGGCACCTCATTGTATAGACACTGTCTTTGAAGCTTGACTCCACAATTAATAAATACTGTGACATAGCCTATGTTGTTTGACTCCCCTGCTTCTCTGTTTCTTTATCTGTTCAACTGAGATAACAATACCTACCTCCGAATGTTGCTGTTAAGGACAAATGAGATAATATATATTAAATACATATACTAGAATGGCTTTGACACCTTGGGGGCACACCCTAGTTTTGCCGATTATGTTATAGAAAGTGAAGATACATGGCAAACAAACCTTGCATAGACCTTTCGACAAATTAGGTGCCTGGGTTCCTCTTTTACTCATTCAAGGCCAGTCTTTAGGATGTGTGTACCTGTGTATGTTTGTCCATACCTGTGCACCACACCTGGGAGAAGGAGAGGTTGAATTATGAAAAATGGAGCCCACTTGTGTAATGGGTAGGAGCAGGAGCTCTGAAGGAAGACTGCATGAGTTTAAAACTCTCCTCTGCCACAGATGTGCTGTGTGGCCTTAGGCAAATTCCCTACCCACTCTGTGCTACTTTCTTCATCTGTAGCAGAGAGGAAATAACTTACGGCTGTCAAGAAGATTAATTGACTTAATGTATGTAAAATATTTATTATCTACTCTTTTTATTTTACCCTGTATAATTGAGCAAGAGACAGCCCCAAGGAGACAGCTATATTCTCTATTTCTAGGAGCTGCAGTAAGTGTCTGGGGAGGAAACTGTGATGATGAAAGCAACAAGAATTCCAGGGAGGTTCATGCTCAAAAAGTTGCCAAGGCAACAATCCCTGTGATGGGCATAGGTAGTAGGACAACAGAAGCCAAAAGCCTAGAGGGCTACAATGAGAGAAGGAGGAAGGGAGCAGCAGTGTAAGTCAGCACCCAGGGCCAGTGGGCTGGGGAACGGAGGTGCCATCTGCCTCCCACTAATGACTCATGTTGAAAATGAAATTTGAGATTTGGGGGTTGGGAATATGGCAGGACTCTTGGCTTCCAGGGCCAACTTATACAAAGGTGCAGCTTGGGTAGTATGTAAGAATGCAGTCAGCTTCTGTCTAGCATCTGCAGAAGTGGAGGGTTAGGCCTCGTCCTATAACACTTTATTTAGGGGAGCTGGGGAAAAAGGGTTGTCCAAGTGGGTACACTTACCCTGGAGCTGGAGAAACAAAACAAGCATATGCTGGCATGGAGAAAATCCTCCAGTACAATTAGGTGACCACTAGGGGCTAAAGATAAAAGGGTAGGGCTATTACTTAAAGTACCCACCAAAGCTCAAACTTGTGCTTACAGATTTAACATGGACCATTAAATGTAGAAAAATTCTGGGAGCTGGGAGCTGATTGTCAACCTAAATATACTATAACTGGTCACATGAAATGGAAAGCAGCATACTGCAGGGTTTGTTCCATGGACTATGGAACCATATTTCCTGGGTTTGAAATCCATCTCTACTACTTCATAACCGTGTGGTTTGGTTAAAGTTATTTGATTCCCTATGACTCAGTTTCCTCATCTATAAAATTTGGGCTAAAAAATGTTATTTACTCCAACAGCAGATGAATGGATAAACAAAATGTGGTATATACATACAAGAGAATATTTTTGAGTCATGAAGTTCTGATACATGCAACAATGTGGATAAACTTTGAAGACATCATGCCGAGTCAAATAGGCCAACCTACATAAAAGGACAAATATTGAATGATTTCACTATATGAAATGCCTTGGATCAGCAAATATGTGGAGATAGAAAGTAGATTACAGGTTTGCAGGGACTGAGGCGTGGCGTTGGGAAATGGGGAATTATTACTTAATGGGTACAAAGTTTCTTTTTGGGGTGATGAAAAATTTTGGTAATGGGTGATGGTGCTGGTAGTGCAATATTGTGAATGTAATTAATTAATATCACTGAACTGTACACTTGGAAAGTAGTTAAAATGGGAAATTTTGTGCCACAAATGTTTTGTACCACAAGAACATATTTTTGAAAGAGTACTTACCTCATAGGTTTGTTGTGAAGATTAAATGAGATATTCCCTGTAAAGTACTGTGCCCGAGGAATAGTTTAACACTCAATTTGTATTAGAGTTATAGAATTTGCACAGCTGTAAATTCTGCTATACTATGTGTGTATGGTGGTGGAGGATTGTATTTCTCCAAAACACATCAGCTGATGGCTTAAGTGACAATAATTATGTGCTAAGTACTTATTTTATGGGCCATATTTAGGATTAGAGTTGGCTGCAAGCCACAGAGAAAGAATGCAATAATATTTAAGGTAAAAGTTTATTTCTCACTCATCTGCAAACATCTGGAGGCAAACAGTCCAGGGCAGTTATGGTACTCCCTGACATCAGGAACCCAAACTCTTTTGATCAGAAACTACCATGTGTGAATTTCAAAGTCTCCTCATTACCCAAGATGGCTGCAGGAGTGCTCACATAATGTGTCCCAATTTTATCCCGGAGGAAAGACAAAAAGGTATAAAAGTGCAAGCCCTCATTTTAAAGACACTTCCAAGAAAGTACGCACGCCTCTTCCATTTGCATTTCTTTGACCAGAACTTAGTCCCATGACCACACTTAACTATAAAGGAGACTGGGAAATACAATTTTTATTCCAAGCAGCCAAGGCCCAGCTAAAAATCCAAGATTCTATTATTGAGGATGAAAAGGAGAAAATATATTTGGTAACAACAATTGGCCTCTGTCACAATGTGCACTCTATGTGTTCTGTCATTTAATCCTCCCAACAACCCAATAATAAGGCACCATTATTATATATATTTTTTCATATGAGGAAATTGAGGATCAATTTATTCTCCAAGGATCAGATAGCAAGTAAGAGGCCAGGGTTTGATTGGATCCCCAGTCGCTCTCTTTCCTAAAATCTGTGCTCTTAACAAGTAAGATCAACTGCTCTCAAATCAAGGACCCTCATGGTAGAGGACCACCAGCTCTCCCAAATTCCCACAGCCATGTGATGGAAGACTCAGTCAAGAAGAAGACCATTTTAAGTCTTATCACAATGACATGGTACTTAAAATGTACCTGAAGAAAAGTATGGTATCATCTAGCCATCCCAGTAAGATACATAAGGATGGACAAGAGAAAACTGTCTAGACTGTTGGGGTTTGCTCTCTCTGAAGATTAGGTCTCTAGTGAATCTGTGATTAGAATGGAAGTAGCTTATATCAATGAAGAAAAAAATAATGATGGCTGCATCTGGTTATTTTAAAGGTTTCCAGAGAAAAAGAAGTCTGACAGAAAAGTTGAAGTTAGAATGGAGTAGAGAAAAAACTTTCACCAAAATGTCAAGGGAAAAAGAAATGCTGGGAAGAGAGGCCATTAATAAGTGAGCTGGGGATAAAGCTGGCAGCAATTCTTAAGGTAGGGAGCTATCGGGCTGCTTTTAAAAAAAATATTCATTTCTCTTTTTATTCAGCTCATTTATAGGTGTCCATTACAGAACCTCTAATTTCTAACAGGCAAATAGGCTAAATAGAAAACATTAAAGAAGCCTCGCTCTGATGAATTAGGCCAAGTCTGCAGCCAGAGGAAGCCCAGGAGACTACGAGGTTTTGGGAGCCAGAGTTTCAGAAAAAAAAAAAAAAAAGCAAACAAAACAAAACAGGCCAACAAGAAAAGCAATCAGTTCCCAAACCAATAGTAATGTGGTTTGGACTAAGGACGAGTGAGTGAAGGGCAAATGAATTCAGCCATTATCAGGTAAATAGACAAGAAAGGATGATCTAAAGCTTGCCTGAAGCTAAGAACTGCCAGATTTTTGTTTTAAGAAATCCTTTTAAACCACCCCAGCTGGAGTTTTCTCTTCTTGACCCCAAGGAGCAAAAGAATGTTGTGACTCACCAATTAATGTTCCTCAACTGCTATAAATCCTGTCAATGGCTACCTGTTTGGGGTGAAGTAAGCAGCCTTGGAGGATACCGAACAATGGTTTTACCTCCAATTCATTTGGGTTCTGACCCTGTCCTGGGGCTTGACCAGTGCTGGCCTTCGATGGTCTCAAGATATTGTTTCCCCAAAGTACCTGTTGAGAGGCAAATATTCCCTGATTGGGTAAGGCTATCACTCCAGGCCATTTTAGCACAGATGGGTTTCTTAGACTAGAAAACTGGAAAGGGCTGAAACTTGGGCAGACTTGGCCTGATTAAAACATCAGAGAGAAAGGAAGGAGGAGGGGAATGGGGGTGAATGTGGTAAAAGAGAAAAGGATTTTGACCAGCAAGGGGCACTGGAGATGGGAGGGGCTGGGGGAGTATGGGGTCAGAACTGTAAGCTGGAAGTGGGAGGCTCCTGCAGCTTTACCATTTCTACTCAATATGTTCAATTTGTTCTTACCTAAGGACTTTTCTTTTTCCTCAATCTCACTTTTGATTTTGCCTTTTGTGTATGTGCCTACAGAGGAGATAGCTCATTTTCTTTTCATTATTGAAACAATAAAATAATAGCATGATCATTAAGCATCGATTCTTAACTTGGGAGGAAGATGATAACCCAACTCCTTTGAGAATCTGGTGAAAGATGCACTCCCTCTTCTCAAAACAACAAACATATGCATAGCCACACGAAATGTTAAATATTTTCACTTGATTTGTGGAAAAGTGCCCATTTCTGGATCCTTTAAAAGGCTCCTAGCTAAAATGCTCTGATTTATTTTTTACTAACCCTTACACATTTTTGTATATTTCTTCTAAGCCTTTTTCCATATGCATGTATAATTGTTATACTGCAATCATAATCTACATACAATTTATGTGTTCCACTTTATGAAATCTAGTATTATCTTGTAAACATTTTTCTATGTTGTTACATAGTCTTCATAACTATAAATTTGAACAAATGCATAATATTATACAGAATTGTTGCAGCATAATTTTTCCTAACTGTTCCTCAGTGATTAGGTGTTTAAATGGCTTCTAATTTTGTAGTGTAGATAGTGTTGTATGGAATATTTTTATGCATTTATCTTGTTACTGATGAATGCTGCTGTTAGTTAAATTCCCAGAAGTGGTTTTACTGAATCAAATGGTAAAAATATATATATTTTATGTCTCTTGAAACATGACGTCGTATTGGTTTCCAAAAGGATCATAAGTTTTGCTACTACCAACAATAGAGAAGTGCACTGATTTCACTATACCTTTACCTGTAATGTGTATTATTATTGAAAAATGTTTTTTGCTAACTTACTAGCTGTCAAAGCAGCAAGTAGACAGCCTATACAGAGCTGGAAAAAAGTGAAATGGAAAACAAGAATGGGGTGGGGGCAGTGGGAAAATCTGAGTATATGATGGGAACGGGTAAAGATTCTCTACTTTTAAATGGCAGCTAGAACCAGGCAGGAGATGTGAATAAAGGGACAGCACTCACTTATTTAGTAAACAGACTGTGCTACTTTCCTAAATCTGCCATAGGAAATTCTATGTCTAAAGCCTAGAAGTCCAAAATCAAGGTGTTGACATAGCCAGGCTCCCTCCCAAAACTCTAGGGGAGGATCTTTCCTTGCCTCTTCCAGCTTCTGGTAGCCCCAGGTGTTCCATGGCTTGTGGCAGCTCACGCCATTATCTGCGACCGCCTTCAAATTCCCTCCAGGTGAGGACCCACCCTAACGCAGTATGGCCTTATCTTATTTTTTCTAGGTGTTTTCTTGTTAATTTTTTTTAAAACATAACAACATACAAACAGGAACATTCTTACCATCTGATCGTTCCATTCTTGGTATATAATCCATAACTCACAATATCATCACATAGTATATATCCATCACCACAATCACCTCTCAGAACATTTGCATCAATCCAGAAAAACAAATAAAAAGAAAAAAATTCATACATACCATACTCCCTCCCCCTCCCCTGCACCAGTCACCAGCATTTCAATCTACTAAATTTATTTTAACATTTGCTCCCCCTATTATTTATTTATTTTTAATCTATATGTTTTACTCATCTGTCGATAAGGTGGATGAAAGGAGCATCAGACACAAGGTTTTCACAACCACACAGTCACATTGCGAAAGCTATATCATTCTACAATCATCTTCAAGAAACATGGCTACTGGAACATAGCTCTACATTTTCAGGCAGTTCCCTCCAGCCTCTCCATTACACCTTAACTAAAAAGGTGATATGTATTTAATGAGTAAGAATAACCTCCAGGATAACCTCTCAACTCTGTTTGGAATTTCTCAGTCATTGACACTTTATTTTATCTCATTTCTCTCTTCCCCCTTTCAGTCGAGAAGATTTTCTCAGTCCCTTGATACGAGTCCCAGCTCATTCTAGGATTTCTGTCCCGTGTTGCCAGGAAGGTCCACACCCCTGGGAGTCATGCACCATGTAACGAGCAGGAGGGCAGTGAGTTTGTTTGTCATGTTGACTGAGAGGCCATATCTGCTCAACAAAAGAGGCTCTCTGGGGATGACTCTTAGGCCTAATTTTAAGTAGGCTTAGCCTATCCTTTGTGGGTTTAAGTTTCATATGAATGAACTCCAAGATTGAGGGCTCAACCTATTGCTTTGGTTGTCCCCACTACTTGTGAGAATATCAGGAATTCTCCACTTGGGGAAGTTGAATTTCCCCCCTTTCTCACCATTCCCCCAAGGGGACTTTGCAAATACTTTTTTATTCACTGTTGAAGTCACTCTGGGATTTATCAGGGCATCACTCTGGACAAACCTACAAAATCTTATGCCCTACTCAAGGTTCCATGTACTTATGGTGTTCAATTAAGCTGTCCATATAAGTTATATTAGGAAATGCACTAGTCAAAATATAAATTTTGCACCAAATAAACATTTTTTGCTTTAGTCTCACACATGAGTTAAAGTTTTAAAGTATGAATGACCATCTATTTTCAACACCTTGCAGTTTTGACATCCCTTTGGTCTTCTTCATGCAAAACCATTTTTAAAGTTGTACATTTAGTCACCATTGTACACTATAGGCATTCCTATCTTATACCATCTCAGTCTTTATCGAGTATGACCCTATCTTAACCCTAACTAATTACATCTGCAAAGACCCTACTTCCAAATAGGTCACATTCTGAACTTCTCAGTGGAAATGAACTTGGTGGAGACACTCTTAAACCCATAATGCAATCCATTTTTGTTGTCTCTCTGATCCCTTCTCAAGCCTGTCACTTGTAAATTCCAGCAGTCAAATGGAAACTAGGATCTGGGCTTTGGTCAGGACCCATAAGGTCACTTCATAGGGCTACTGGAGTATAGTTCATATTGCTGGTCTAGCCGACGTGCATGCTGTCTCTCAACACCTTGCCTTGTGCTCTCCAGCAGTGCTCTCCAATAGCAACATAATGCTAGCTGTGTATGTGGTTTTTAATTTTCTCATAGCCATCTTTTGAAACATAAAAAGAAATAGGTGAAACTAACTTTATGAATATATTTTATTTAACCCATCCTGTCTAAAATATTGTTGCTCCAACAGGTAATCATGCAAATTATTGTCTTGATTATTATTATTATTGAGATTTTACTTTTTTTCCATATTAAGTGTTCGCAATACAATGTGTATCTTACAGCACATCTCAAATCAGACTAGCCACATTGCAAATCCTTGATGGTTGCAGGTAGCTAGTGGCCTCTGTATTAGACAGTGCAGATCTGTAGCCTCAGCCCATTCGAGGAGTGCCTAGGATGCTCTGCATTATAAAACTATCTTTTTTTAATTCCTGAGCTACTAGGAAATTAGAACCATGCTATTTATCAGCCAAAAGCAGTTGATTAAAAATATAAATTATCCTAGGTCCAGATGGCTGACTGTGTTTGTAGGGGAAAAGGAATTGGGAAACATTGGCTGAGTGCTGTGATCCATCAAAAAATATAGATTCTCAGGCCCCACCTCATACCCAGTAAATCAGGAGGAATGCAGAAATCTGTATTTCTGGCACACATATTAAACTCCATTTTAACATAATAATAAATGGAGCCAATTGTGTTCCCCCAAAACATATGTTCCTGTTTTAATCCCTGGTATCTGGGAATGTGACTTTATTTCGAAGTAGGGTCTTTGCAGATGTAATGAAGTTAACATGATATCTTATTGGATGAGGATGGTCCCCAAATCCAAGGAATGATGTCCTTATAAGAAGAGGAAAGGACTCACAGACACACAGACACAAAGAGGAGGAGGCCATGTGAAGACAGAGGCAGAGACTGGTGTGATATGTCTATAAGGCAAGGAATACTGAGGTTGCTGGGAGCTACCAAAAACTAGGAAGAGAAGCAAGGAAGGATTCTTCTCTAGAGCAATAAGAGAGAGCATGGCCCTGCCCATACCTTAATTTTAGACTTCTAGGCTCCAAATCTGTGAGAGAATACATTTCTTTTGTATTAAACCACCAAGTTTGCAATAATTTATTATGGCAGCCCTGGGAAGCAAATACATTGCCTGTTATTAGTAGGAGGAAATTTAATTCCAGAGACAGTAAGTGACTAATTCACATTTACAGAGTTATGGGTCAGCCAGTCCTGGAACCTCAATCTGACCCACCAGGCTTCAGATTGAGTCTGACCACCACACTCTCTGCCATCTGTTCTTTCAGCACAATTCCCGCCAATAAAATACTTGTTGTTGTGTGACAGGTATCAGTGTGCTTTATGAACAGTCAAAACAACCTTCTAGGAAGGTAAATATATTTGCCCAATTGGCCCAAAACGGAGGAGGAAAATGACTTGCTTCCTCTAATCTGGCCAGGTTTCAGGATGAAAGTGCTCTCTTGTCCAAACAGCTAAAAACTAATCATGTGATAAAATTTATAAGCCATAATAACTCTTCTGGCCCATCATTAGCAGATACTTTTTCTTGTTACCACTGTAGAGATATGCAGGCGTATACATTGGCAGGAAGGTTTAAAACAAATGCCCCAGAGAACTGTCAGTTAAAAACAAAAAAAAGCCAAACTGCCTGCTTTGGCCATTGCCAGTAGGTAAAATGCTCTTCAGATCCAAGCATGCTAATGAACCAAGTACAGCAATAACGGCAGTCTGTAAACATCCTGATGACAATGGGGAACAAACAGCTGGGCTGAGATCAAATCAGTTCAGGCAAATGTGCTCATGCTTTTGATCCAAGTGCAGGATGAGTGAATGCAAAGGAGGCGGCAGCTGCAACACAGCTGGACTTAGGAGGCATGTGGTAGCGTGACTTGCAAATCATGCTTGAAAAATTCATTCTACCGAGCTTTGATGTGAACATAGTCACATGGGCCCCCAAATAGCTCACACACTGCAGCCAAGGAGACAAAAATGCAACTGGTTAATAAGAGGCATTAGACCCACTTCTGGTTGGCCAAAGCTGTCTTTTGGGGATGGGATCACACAGGAAATACACTATATTTGGAAATGACCCTAAATTTAGAACCATTTGAATGATGGACTGGCTGAGCAGGGAGCGGGCTTGACTGAGAAATGCTCTAACATATTCTATAAGCACGTAAATCATTTGTCGGAGCCTTCATCACAGTGTCTTAAATAAAATGTTGATCCATTATATTGGTCTAGCACTTCGAGTTTGCAAAAAGCCTTACATTAACTTAATGCACATGCGTATATTTATATATATATATAGTATAACAATCATTCATTCAACAAATATTTGATGAATAATTACAGGTGCTGGGTATTATGCAGGTGCTGCACACGCAAAGGTAAGGAATGTAGCCCCAGTTATCACGTAACTTACAGTATAGTCAGGAAGCAAATGTTAAATAATCACAACATAGACATATAATTAGAGCCTGGCATAAGTGGAAAGAAGAAAAAGCACAGGGGACCCTGAGACTGTATAATGAGAGGGGCCTGGCCTCTTCTAGAGTGTCAGGAACACTTTTCTAAGGAAGGGGTCTTTAAGCAGAATTATCAAGAAGAACAGCTAACCACAATCTGTGTACCCTGTGTCTGCTGAGAATCTGGAAATAAAAATCACTGGTGTTGGGGGTTCACCATGTATGGAAGGGACAGGAAGCCTAAAAGGTACTGATTTAACAAAGTTAATTCTCAGGACAAAGGACATCTTGAAAACTGAGGGTAAAGCCCAGTCAATTTAATAAGCACTGAGAATATAACATAATTCAGACTGAAGTCTGAGGGTAGAATGGCTCTCCAATTTGTTATTCTGACCCTTAAGGTTGCAGAGAGATAATACCAAGAAGCACAAACTTAGTTTTGTCTGTCACAGCTTTCACAGTTTGATGTGTTTTTTTTTTCTCTCTCTCTTTTTCCTCCCCATCCCTCTTCTCTTCTCTCTTTAGTCTCTCTCTCTCTTTAAAAGATCATATTTCTTTGTATGGCTTTTTTTCCCCTCTGTATAAAAACAAACCCCAATATCAAAGTAGGGAAGAGAGGGGAAGAAAAGGGGATGCACTCCTTGGTGTAGGGAAATAGGGAACAGGAGAAGGATAAGACTCAAAAGGAGGAATGGGAGAGAAACGTCATTAAGGCAGCAAAATATTTCTGTAAAAAGTTGGGGGAGGGTCTCCATGGCCTCAGAGATGAAGGCAGAGGAGAAGGCAGAGTTTACTTTCTTAGTGGGGGGTGGGGGGGTGTCTCTCCACCCAAGTGTCCTAAGAAGAGAAATTACAGCTTTTCTTTCTTCTCTTGGTCCTTTTGTAGCCACTCCAGCACTCAGTCTGGATTACTATCTCCCTTTTGTAGATTAGAGTGTTGCAGGGCTCAGAAGGCAGAGATTCGCTTGTGTGGGTTAAAAGTCAGCATTTCCAGCAGCAGCTATGCTGCAGACTCTTCCACCTCAGGCACCACGGACTGCACTGGGTGGGGCCCTCTAGGGGAAAAGGCTCCTGGGGGTAGAGAGACACCTCTCCGGGCCAGTCATCTTCTGGGGGCAGCCCGATCAGATCAAAGATTTTACCTAACTGGTCAGCTTCAGCGTTTCCACAGAAGAGAGGCTTCTGACAAGAACATCTCAGCAAAGGTACAACCACCACGTCACGTGTCCACAGGTGTTGCATATGTAGACTGCAGAAGCACTTCAAGATCCTGGGACCAGAGTGTGACTACTACAGGTGGAAGTACCATCTGGTAGCCGTAGATTCTGGCTAGGCCAGTGTTAGCCAGAATCCCACCACTTGTCACCAGAATGTTCTCTGGCTTTCTCCGGCTTCAGGTCTCCATGAATGATGCCATTGGCATGAAGGAAATCTAGGCCTCTTAGAAACTGGCGCATCACATCTTTGATGGTCTCCACTGGCAAACCTGGGTGTGGTGCCTTGTCCAGGTAAGTCCTTAGGTCTTGGTCCACATGCCCAACCACCAAGGTCATGTTGGTCTCCCTGTCAGTTTGGGCTGTGCCACAGACGTCCATCAGCCAGACAACACTGGGATGTTGACAAGCCTCCAACTGCCTCAGTAAGACTACCTCACGAACCATGCAGATGGGAAGGCCTCCTCCAGCACCTCCTCCACTGGGGACTCTCACACTCTTGAGGGCCTCAAAGTGGTCACTGTGGAGATCATGGGCCTTGGACACTGACCCATAGGCACCAACACCAGTCTCAGCCACTGGATCATATTGAGATGTGGCCATTCTCAGATCAGGGAGATCTTCACCCCAGGGCGGGTGCTGTGGGGGCTGACCATTATCAGTTCCTAGAGCCGATTCGTGTGTGCCATACAATCGAGCTCAGGCCTGGGCAGCAGGACACAATGGGCCACCATCACCATGTGACCAGCTGCCAAAGTGGCCTCTTTTCTCTTTTTTCTCAGCTCCATTGCTGTGTCTCTTTCCTCTTCCTTCCAACCCCTCTATTATATCTTGAATTGTAATACCAATTTTTCATGTTAAATGCTCTAGGTTTCAAATATTAAAATATATCTAGTCATATTAAAAGTTTCACTTTATCACACAAGGAAGCTTTCATATATATATATACCCCATGTAAATATAAGGAGTTGGTTACTATAGACTAGCATTATAGTTTTCTAGTGTTCAAGGCTTTAGTTCATACAAATTCTAGTAAGCTCAGCCTGCTTCAACATAGTTATACAAATGAGTTTTTTCTCTTAAGCAAACAGTAAAATCAACCCAGCATTACAAGCTATTTTCTCAAAAACAAAAGATTTGAACTCTTGCTATAGTGGTTCTTAAATAAAGGAGAGACTCCCTGACTCTGGTTGTTCCCAGGAGCAAGGACTACAACAATTTGGCAGAAGCAGAAAACAAAAAAAAAAGAAAAGCCAGTGGAACCCAAGTGAAGATTCCATGCAGTGGTTGCCTTGGAACCCAGTTGGAGGTTAAGTTGCTCTTGTTTCCTCAGCATTTCCTTTCTTAAGGAGGTTTGTACTCCGTCGTTCCAACTCCAATAAACAGCGATAAGATGCCCTGGAGGGTTGAAAGCAAGCCTATGGGTGTAAGCGGGGTCAAATCACATCATGGGAACAAGATGGGATTTTACATGGTTTGAGTGTTGACAGTTTTCTATTTGCCAACAGTGGGACATTTGTTCTAGTTGTTAAATATTTTAAAAAGCAGTTTGTATTTATTTTACCTACAGACTATAGCCAATTCGTGCTGACAGCTACCAAAATAATCCCAAATTTCATAGCTCTGAATGGCTCAGAAAACTGTACCATGACAGCAGGGGCATTGCCACAAAACGAAACTCTCCTTCAAGTCTCCAAGCACCTTTTCTCATCACTTCAAACAATAAGTCAATTCACAGCATGTGATCCAAAAACAACAGCTCAGTTTTATTGGATGAGGTTCTGTTCTCTGAGGTGCTTCCCACTACAGCACTGAGCTGTCTTGAAACTATGCTCGGCTGTGGGTTGAAAAAAAAAGTCTACAAATTTTCCTCATTTGCACTTATCCATTTAAAGGAAGTGAGTTTTGACCTAATGATTTAAAAAAAAAAAAAAGATGATAACTTGGAGCAGAAAGTAGGGAATTCAGAGGAGACAATTCAATCAGGGAGTCAGGGGAGAATATATTTAAATGTAGCAGTAGGTAGTCTGTGAAAAGATGGAGCAATCCATGACAAAGTAAAAGCTCTAGCTGATCCCCTGAGGTGATAAACACAGGAGAAGAAAGACACTGAGCACCTAACAGCATTCTCTTTATTGCTGGAGCATGGTGCTAAGAGAGAGACTGAAAATATATACACATTAATACTGTTTTTACCCCATCATGTGTACATAAAATGTTATAAGAAGAGACCTGATAAAAATAGACCAAACCCTTCTTAAAGTTTCTTTGAGCTGAGTTTTTGAGATAGCTATGCAGTATGTGGTGGTTTGAAAGAATATATGTACCCTAGAAAAGCCATGTTTTAATCAAAATCCCATTTCATAAAGGCAGAATAATCCCTATTCAATACTGTATGTGATTAGATCATTTCCCTGGAGATGTAACCAAATCAAGAGTGGTTGTTAAACTGGATTAGGGGAGATGTGTCTCCACCCATTTGGGTGGGTCTTGATTGGTTTATTGGAGTCCTATAAAAGAGGAAACATTTTGGAGAATGAGAGATTCAGAGGGAGCAGAGCAGAATGACATAGCCACAAGAAGCAGAGTCCACCAGCCAGCGACCTTTGGAGATGAAGAAGGAAAATGTCTCCCAGGGAGCTTCATGAAACAGGAAGCCAGGAGAAGAAGCTAGCAGATGACGACATGTTCACCATGTGCCCTCCCAGATGAGAGAGGAACCCTGACTGTGTTCACCATGTGCCTTTCCAGATGAGAGAGAAACTCTGACTGTGTTCACCATGTGCCTTCTCACTTGAGAGAGAAACCCTGAACTTCATCGGCCTTCTTGAACCAAGATATCTTTCTCTGGATGCTTTAGAGTGGACGTTTCTATAGACTTGTTCTAATTGGGACATTTTCTCGGCCTTGGAACTGTAAACTAGCAACTAATTAAATTCCCCTTTTTAAAAGCCATTCTGTTTCTGGTATATTGCATTCTGGCAGCTAGCAAACTAGAACACAGTATGTTCCAGAGGGGCACCCTAGAATCTGAGCTTAATTTAGGTAGGAAGAGAAGGCTATTTGTTCTGCCCTTTTGGCTACTCCATTAGACAGCAGCATGGCAATTTGTGGGTACCCTTTATCAAGTTATGCGCTTCCTGAGGTTCCCACTAAAGTGGCCCGCAAAGGACAACTCTGGGGGGAGAAATAACCAGAGGAGGGAAGACTCAGTGGCAAGATAAAAAATGGTCTAATTGCTTTCCTTCTCACCATCCTACCCTCATCAACCCCACCCACCACTCCACTCTTACCTCTTTTTTTTTAATTGAGAAATCTTCACATACATATGTCCATCCATAGTATACGATCAATGGCTCACAATATCATCACCAGGTTGTGTATTCATCACCACAATCATTTTTAGAACATTTATGTCACCCCAGAAAAAGAAATAAAAAGAAAAACTCATACATCCTGTTCTAGTTTGCTAGCTGCTGGAACGTGATATACCAGAAACAGAACAGCTTTTAAAAGGGAGAATTTATTAAGTTGCAAGTTTACAGTTCTAAGGCTATGAAAATGTCACAATTAAAGCAAGTCTATAAAAATGTCCGAATTAAGGCACCAATAAGAGGATACTTCAAGTTCAGGGTTTCTCTGTCAACCGGAAAGGCACATGGTGAACATGCGGATGTCTGCTAGCTTTTTTTTCAGGCTTCTTGCTTCATGAAGCTCCCCCAGGGGCATTTTCCTTCTTCATTTCCAAAGGTCTCTGGCTGTGTGGGTTCCGCTGGCTCTCATGGCTCTGAAGCTTTTTCCAAAATACTTCCTCTTTTAAAGGATTCCAGTAAACTAATCAAGAATCACCTGGAATGGATGGAGCCACATCTCCCTCTTATCAATGGTTAACACCCACAATTGTGATCACATCATCGTGGAGATAATCTAATCAAGTTCCCAACAAACAGCATTGAATAGGGATTAAAAGAAAACATTGCTACCACAAGATTGGATCAGGATTTAAGCATGGCTTTTCTAGGGTACATAATCATTTGAAACTGGCACACATCCCATATCCCTTACCCCTTCCTCTCATTGACCACTAGTATTTCAATCTATCCAATTTCTTTTTTACCCTTTATCCCCCCTATTACTTATTTATTTTTTATCCTTATTTTTTTTTACTCATCCATCCAACCCTTAGCCTCTTAATCCACTGTATTGTGTAATTTTCCTTTTGTGTGGCTCTATAGATGGCAGATATCATGAAAGCCTCTTTTGTAGTTGTGGTCGTTAGATTCAGGTGCCAACTTGGCTGGGTGAACATGCCTAGTTCTGTTGCTGTGAACATGAGCCAATGGCATGTGAACCTCATCTGTTGCTCATTATATCTGCAGTTGGCTAGGAGGTATGCCTGCTGTAATGAATGATGTTTGATTTAATTGGCTGGTGCTTAAATGAGAGAGCTCAACATAGCACAGGCCAAGCAGCTCAGCATCCCTCATCTCAGCACTCGCAGCTCAGCCCAGGCCTTTGGAGATGCAGAAAGGAATCACCCCAGGGAAACATGTTGGAACCCAGAGGCCTAGAGTGAAGGCCAGCAGAGATCACCCTGTGCCTTCCCATGTAAGAAAGAACCTCAGTTGAAAGTTAGCTGCCTTTCCTCTGAAGAAATATACATTAGCTAAATAAATCCCCTTTTATTGAAAGTCAATCCACCTCTGGTGTGTTGCATTCTGACAGCTAGCAAACTAGAACAGTTGTCAATATTAAAACTGAACATAAATGGGTCAAGAAGGCTTCACTTTGCCCTGTTCAACTTTGGCAGCTCAACAGAGATTGAAACCAAGTAAATAAAACCATTCATACAAGTAAAAAGGAGGCAGCCTGGGTGGGTGGTAAAAATCTTTCATCTGGAATATTGTGTCTGAAGCAGGAACTCTCTCTCCTTATTATCTGTATACCTTAAACATTGTAAACCTAGTATCATCATCTGTGAAATGGGTCTGCCCTGCTCATCCTTGTCACAATATTGTTATGAAGATCAAAAAGGATCATTGAAATGGAAGCACTCTCCTCTCCATTATTATTGTTGGCCATGTTCTGTTCAACAGCCTTGAGGTACCACAGAGATCATTTCTACCTTTTATGTAGATCAGAAACTATGGCTCTAACCTCTGAAGTAGAGTTTTGTTTAAGTTGTCACTCTGTCCCTCAGTTTCTCCTCTGGAAAAGAAGGAAGGTGTCCTGGATGATCTACAAGTTTGTTTGTTTTTTTTCCAACCTTAAAGAAAAGGCAGACAATCTGTTCAAGAATGTCTGTCATGAAATCTTGACCTATTTTGGGATGAGAGGCAATGTCTGAATAAACTTTCACTTAACCCCTATTAGCTCAGTCATGGAGACATATATTCTGAGCTTAAACATCTCAGGAGCTGGGGCAGAGGCCTTGGCATGTTTCTAAACATAATAACATGGGTGTGGATAACATAGGGGTGTGTATTATACCTGCTTATTACCTGAAGCCATATTCATAGTAGGTTAACTCAACTCTTCACAGCTAAGAAATATTTCTTAATGTTTAAGAAACTGTTTGCTGGCAAATCACTAGGCCACTATAATCCTTTCAGTTCCCTGTACCATGAATCAAGTAACTACTGCCAGAAGCAATCAGGTTGCTGATGGCAGACTTTTGAATGGTATCTCACCTCTGTGCGCCCTTATTTCTTTTCTTCTCCCATTTTTGCTCCATCCACTGGCAGTCTCTACGTTCCTCTTTATTACCCCTTTAATCCCTATCTCTCTCGCGCACCTTCATTTCTCCTTTCCTCTGCACCTCAGCCGATGGCAGACACTGTTTTCCATATTTCTAAGCTTTCATCAGGATCGGTACAGCCAGTCTCACTTCATCTCCCTTCCTCTCTCTCTTCTTTCCCTGCCCCACTTCAATTCTTCTCCAAGGAACAACCACCTCAGACTGCGTTCAAACTGGGACTGAATAGAATTAACGAGGAACCCAATGATACAAACCGTACCCCGGCCAAGCACAATATTTAGCAGCTCATAGAATCAGATATCAAGCCCTTATTAGGACAGGACATTTTTTATCCCTCTGGAGACTTGGCTTCTGTCAGTTAGATCCCTCTACATCCATAATATAGAATGAGATAATGAGCAAAGAAAAAGACCACAGGTTGAAGGTATGGAAAAGAAGGCAGGGAGAGACATCAAGTTAATCTAAATATCAAATAGCTGAGTAAAAGAAGAACTGGGAGAATGACAAAAAGCTGAGAGGGATGGAGAGGATTTTTGTTGGGGAGGTGTTAGTGAATGTGGTAACTGTAGAGAAATAGGGAGTACAAGAGAGTATGGAAGAGGAAGAGAAGATGTGAAAAGTATTCATGGATTATGATGAATTAGATCCTCGTAACATTTTTTTTAAAAGATGTGTGAGATGTTGAATTCCTTCTTGGTTACGTTTGGTTCTTTGGTACATAAATCTTTGAATATAAGTCTCTCTAGAACTTGGACTGTATGGGTCAAGGAGACATAGTTTCCACACTAGAATTTAGGTAAGTATAGAAACTTCTGAGCTGTCTTTGGACGAAGTTCAGATTTCTGAGGTTTAGAAATAGCAAGTTTTTCAAAGGGCAGTCATTTCAGCAGAAATGGAGAGAGATAAATAGCAGCTCTGTGCACTTAATATTTGACACATTCCTTCCTCCAGTGAGTAGCTAATGCTTTAGTGCCAGATTTACCTGAAGCCATTAGACTATCAGAGATATAAAACTCCATAATTCTCTGTGATGTTCAAAGTGGATTTTAGGATTAGAAGGCGAATTTTTTCCCTCCACAATTCAAATGGCATTCCAGAAATCCTGTTAATGTTTGTTTTTTAAAGTAGAATTTGAAACTGTGTTCAACTTACAAACTATTCAGTTTGATAATAAAACGGACTCTATAAGACAGCCTGTAGTTGTTGGGGAAAGTCTAGCTCTGTAGGATAAACTTTTTCTTTAGAATATTAGCACTTTAAGTTTATATAATTTCTTTCATCCAAGAATTTCAAAGCATTTTAATATAGTTTGGGGTGATAGGAAATGTAATGTTTCACAAGTTAAGCTACCTATATCAATAATTTGCCTGGGGACAGAAGTTAATTATTCCATGGAAGTAATGTTGGTATCTCCTTTAATTCCATTTATAGTGTAAAATTGCCACTATCAATAATTATAAAGCTATCATTCATTGATAATGGAATGCTTTCTCTGTTGGGTATTTTGTTAAGTGCTTTACATGCATTATCTTATTTAATCTTCATGGTAACCCTATGAGAAAAATACTATTTTTATCATTCTTTTAAAGATGATATAATTTAAGTTCAAATAGGTTAAGTAACTTATTTATTATCACATAGTTCGTGAAAGTGGTAGAAAATCCCTTATTGGGTGAGGACCAGTTAATAAAGGTTCTGAGTAGTCAGTACCATTTTCAAGTGATGTTCAGCCCCTAAAATCATGAAGAGATGGTCTTCTTAATCCTGGAATTGTTTGGGTGGGATCTTTGCCAGTCCTTGAACATGCCAAAGGCTCCATTGTCCCTTGGTAACTAGCAAGAAGAGAAAACTCAAGAGTAATTTAAAAATTATATCAAATGATAAACCATCTCAATTCTCAGTCAGTTCTCTAGAATTACAACTCATACCACATAGCATTGACAAAACTTCCAGGATTTGTAGGCATAAGGCTGTCACCTCTCCCCTGGATTGTTGTAATATTCTACTAATTGGCCACCCTGCTTCTACTCACTTAATCTTTTTCAGATCTTCAAACACACCATGCTCTTCTTGCCTAAGGGCCTTCATACACACTGCTGCTGTGACTTCTTACCTCTACTCTTTTCTCAATTCCTTCCCCTCATTTCTTAGATTTCAAACATTATAATCTCACAGAGGCCTTCACTGATTCACACACAAACACATACTCCCCATATCAAGATTACATCCTTGTTACATTTTCTCCTAGCATCCTGTGATTTTCCTTCATAGCTCTTATCCATGTTTATACAAATCTCTTATATAAATATTTATAATTTTATATTTGTTTGAGTATTTCTTTGTCTAATGGGTATCTCTCCAACTGGACTCCATGTGGGAAAATTCCATATTCCTTTGTTCATCATTGTATTCCTAATCCCTGAGACAAAGCCTGACCATGTTATCTGCTAATACATATTTAAGTTGAATGACTCTACGCTGACTTCTTTTTCAACCACCCAAATGTTGTGAGACCTTTGGAAATACAGTCAACTCTTCTCTGGGTATCAGTCTTCTCATCTGTTAAGTGGGACTTATAACTATATCATGAGATCCATGTGGAGAAGATAGGTGGTGATGTATATAAGTGCTTGATAAATTGTTAAGCATTGTATTATGAAATTTCAAACTTTAGATTTAACATCACCTCTCTGAAGCAAAGGATATTTCCTCCAACCTACTAGGCCAAATGCTCAGAAAGAGCAGACTTTGTATAGCCTGGAGGCAGTTTTCACAAGACTTTTAACTGGGCTCCAGGGCCAAAACACTCAGAAGCTCAGCAGAAAATGATTGAGGCCCAGCTTGTCCCTTGAGGGACATACTATCTCTCAGCTAAGCCAGCATATTTATATTGCATATTTTTATTTCATAAACTCAGCCATCTCTTGTATGGCTTTTCATTCTCTTTCCTCACTGACTTCTCCTCCAAAGCACAAAGCCAGTGGGAACCCCCCACAGGCATGGGCAGCAACAAAGCACATCCCCTTGGAGGATCAGGTTGGCTGGTGATTACTTTAAGGTACAAAAAAATGAAAAAGTTCTACAGGCACCTAATACACATGACTCATATCTGTACTCGAAGTAGAGTGCATTCTCTAGCTGCTGTGGATATTTGGAAGGGAGGACTATGTCAGACACAGCCTAGAGCTTACCTTGGAAGCTTTTGGTGAGGACACTTTTCCTTTTTTATTGATCTGGATTTGAAAAATTATAGCATCAGTAACTATGCTAGGGAAAAACTCAGAATGGTCAAAGAAGGTCACCTATTGAGGACCAAGATCTGACACACATCTTTTCCTTTGATTTCCTTCTCACAGATGGACATATTGGTCACCCCTCCAGTATTTTGCAGTAAGCAGGACACCTCAAAGACAACTATAGCATAGCTCTCTACTTCCCATGGGCTGACCTGTGAAACACATGAGGAAACAATTCACATTACAAGTGGTGTTCCAAAAAATAACAGCTGTTTGGGATTCTTACCTGGTATTATAGGGTGGAAGGTATTTTTCCAAGCCTGCAGAAGAACCCCAGGTTCTGCCAGACACAGAAATCCATCCTCTCTTTTACACCAATGCAAAATCACATGCCCATAGCTATTCTTGATGCAAACTTCCATCATCTCTTGTGTGGAATGCCAGAGACCCTTAAGTGAGTTCCATGCCTCTAGTCTAGTTCTTATCCCACACCACTCCCAATCCATTATCCACTCTTTGCTCGGTGATATTTCTGAAACAAATCCAATCATATGACTCTCCTGCTTGAAGCTCTTCTGCTCCCCATTGCTCAAGAGTAAGGTCCATTTTTTAAATGGTCCATGGCGCCTACCCCTCACCAGCATGAATCTCTTGTCATTCTCCTCTCCTCTCACCATCCACCTCTATTCTCCTCTGATTTTCCAGCCATGCTTTTCCAGCAGCAGGTCCCAAATGAGCCACACTCTGTCTGGACTCATTGTCCATGAATCATAGTTAATGTTCACCTTTTCACTATGATTTATTTGAAATACTTTCCTTGAGTCCCTTCTCTGTGCCTAACACTATGCTTGGTGGTGAGTAATGCCTCAAGTAGCTCACAGTCCAAGAGGGCAAAAGATGGGAAAACAAATAATTACAATTTAAATACTGTAGAGAATAAGTACATGCGTTAAGAGCTCAGAGGAAGGATCTTCTCGCTCTGTCAAGAAGGAGTCAAGGAAGCCTTCACTTCACAGGAAAGAAGAATAATGTATAGAACATTTACTTAGCTCAGTGCTAAGTGGTTTATGAGCATTACCAAATTGTCAAAAGAGTATGAGGCAGGAGAATATAATGACTAAGCACATAAACCTGACTGGGGCCAAACTCTACTTCTGTCACTTAGAGTTTGTGGCCTGGGGCAAGTTATTTAACTTCTATGGCATTCCTCTATCTTTAAAATGAATGTAATAACAAAGAAATCAGAGAATTCTTGTGCATATTGAAAGAGGAAAAAATGTACATAAGTACCTAGCATGATGCCTGGCACTTAGCATATCCATGAACTGTTACTACTAATATTCTTTTTATTGGTTTACAGAAAGGGTAGTTACTGTTACACAGTTAGTAAATTCCAGAACTAGGATTCAAATCCAGAGCTGTCAGCCTGCAGAGTAAACCAGGCTGTTTCTCCTGAGTCTGAGGGATAGTTGAACTTTGGGATGAGTATTTGAAAGTACTTCTCAAAGTAGGAGTCAAAACGAAAGGTACTGTTGTCACAGTGTCAGCTTGGAAACAGATACTTGTAGCTGAAAGCTGAAAAGCATTGAGTCCTGCACAGGAAGAATGGGATGAGGCTGATAAGGCTCAGGTTGGTTATTCATATCTGGTGAGGAAGTAGCAGCAATTGACTGTGCCTTAGACTGCTGGGGAAGGATGGGGAGGGGTGGTGTAGGGTGGGGGTAAGCAGGGAGCAGGAGCACCTCCAGGATTATAGGACAGATTCATTTTCCCTCTATCTTCTCTCCTAAATTGCTGCTGCTGGTGTTCACATTGAGTGCAAGGCCAGTTCCCTCCCTAAACACTAGGCTGAGACTTTCCCTGCTGCTCACACTAGCTGTAAAAGAGTTGCTGGAGGATCCATCAAAGAAATAACAGAGTTGGGGATCCATTCAACAAACTTTAATTGCTCCAAAGGAGTGGTAATGGTGTGTCTACATAAAAGACCCTAATTATCTATTAACCCAATAAAACAAGTTTCAAAAGGCCCACAAAGACAAAGACAATTTCAGAGAATGATGGTTGCTATTGAGAAAAAAAAGGGGCAAGGGAATAATGGGATAGTGATGGTGCAGTAGGGGGATTGAAGAGGCTGATTTAGTGGATGGTCAGAGAAGGCCTTTCTGCAAAGGTGATTTTTTTTTAGCTGAAGACCAATTGATTATAAAGATCCAATAATATAATGATCAGCAGTAAGCTTGCCATGTTTTAGGAACACACAGGAGGCCAGCATGGCTGTAGCATAGCATACAAAGAGGTACAAGATGATATCAGTGTTGTATCAAATTGATATCAGTTTCATTTTAAGTGCAATAGGAATCTATAGGAGTATTTCAATTAGAGGAGTGACATGAAAAAAAATGTTCTTTGAAAAAATAACACTCTGGCTGCTGAGTGGATAATGGACTGTCAACAAATAAGAGTAACATACAGAGACAGATAGGAGGCTATAACAGTACTCCAGTTAAGAAAAGATGCAAGCTTAGATCACAGTGATAGCAGTGGAGTTGGTAAGAAGTGGTTGGATTTGGAATCTATTTTGGCATTACAGCCAACAAAATTTATTATGTTTTCCCTCTGGATAATGAGAAATCGAGGATGACATTCAGGAAATGGAAATACTTTTAGAAAACATATTTTTCCCAAAGATCAGCAATAGAGAGGGTCCAGGTTAGACTAAGAGGCTTACTCTTACAGGTTATAATAAGCCTCTAACTATAGAATTAATCTCAAAGCACAGGTTAGAAAAAGAAGACTGAGTTTTTCTCTCAAATATGCCTGTTGGCTTTTCCTTTGGTGGACATGTCACCTGGGACCTGAGAAGACCTTCAAGGGCATTTGTGGGCTATGAGAAATAATGTGTCATTTGCATCTGAGCACATGTAAGTTATTTAACTTCTATGGCATTCCTCTATCTTTAAAATGAATGTAATAACAAAGAAATCAGACATGTAAGAAGTCCAGCTTCTATGCTGGGAAGACCACATGGAGAGGGAGAAGTCCTGGGACTACTGGAGTGAGAGAATGGTCAGTGATCCCAGCATCTGAGCTGAGCTTGGTCTTCCTGCCATTCCCACCTAGGTGCTGAATATATTAGCACTGGGATTGAATCCTGTCCTCAACAAAAGATATTTTCAAGTCTTAACCCCTGGTCTAGTGGGTATGAACCCATTTGTAAATAGGACCTTTGAAGATGTTATTAATAATTAAGTTATGAACTAATTTGTGAATAGGATCTTTGAAGATTCTCATTTAGTTGAGGCCAATTTAAATTAGGGTGGACCTTAATCCACTTGACTGGAGACCGTATAAGGCAAAGGAAATTCAGACACAGTCAGAGAAAGCCACAGGAAGAGACAAAGGAGACAGATCACCATGAGGCAAAGGCAGAGAAACAACCCAAGGAATGCCAAGAGTTACTGCCAAGTCAGTACCAGAACACTACAGACTCCAAGAGAAAACAAAGCCTGCTAAATGTTTGACTTCTAACCTCTAAAACCATGAGACAACAAGTGTGTGGTATTTGTCATAGCAAATACTAAGATAGTAAATTATCAATTTTAGAGATATCAGCCCATTAAACTCCCACAAGCCTTCAGGCACAGCTGGCACTATATGTGTAGTAGAACACCTGCGGAATTAAGCTAGAGGTCTATAACAAAAATATCCCCCAAATGTTTAGAAATTAAGCAAAAGACTTAATTAGGAAAAGAAGAGAATTAAGATTAAAGAAAGGACAAGGAAGGAAATAGTAAAGATTAGAGCAGAAATCAATGAAAGAAAAACAACTTGCAATGCAAATGATTAAAAGTTAATTCTTTGATGAGCTGAGACTCAGCATCGAGGGATTGAGAAAAACCCTAGAACAAGCTGAGACTCAGCATCAAGAGATTGAGAAAACCTTCTCGACCAAAAGGGGGAAGAGTGAGATGAGACAAAGTGTCAATGGCTGAGAGATTCCAAACAGAGTCAGGAGGTCATCCTGGAGATTATTCTTACACATTAAGTAGATATCACCTTGTTATTCAAGATGTAGTGGAGAGGCTGGAGGGAACTGCCTGAAAATGTAGAGCTGTGTTCCAGTAGCCATGTTTCTTGATGATAATTGAATAATGATATAGCTTTCACAATGTGACTGTGTGCTTGTGAAAACCTTGTGTCTGATGCTTCTTTTATCTACCTTGTCAACAGACGAGTAGAACATATGGAATAAAAATAAATAATAGGGGAAACAAATATTAAAATAAATTTAGTTTGAAATGCTAGTGATCAATGAAAGCAAGGGGTAAGGGGTATGGTATGTATAATCTTTTTTTTCTGTTTTTGTTTTATTTCTTTTTCTGTTGTCTTTTAATTTCTTTTTCTGAATTGATGCAAATGTTCTAAGAAATGATGAATATGCAACTATGTGATGATATTGTGAATTACTGATTATATATGTAGAATGGAATGATCATATGTTAATGTTTTTGTTTGTTCTTAAATTTTTTTAAATTAATAAATAAACAAATTTTTTAAAAAGTTAATTCTTTGAAAAGAACAAAAAAATTGATAAACTCAACAACCTGATTAAGAAAAAAGGAGACAAGGTTCAAATAACCAATATCAAAAATGAAAAAGTGAACATCACTCTATATCTTACATGCATTAAAAATATAACAAAAGGATATTATGAAAAATTTTTTGCCAATCAATTTGAAATTTTAGATAAACTGGAAAAATAGCTAGAACAACAAAACGTATCAAAACTGATCCTGGAATGAATTAAAAATCTGAACGGTCTTGTATCTGTTAAAGAAATTGAATCTATAGTAAATAACCTTCTTACAAAGAAAACTCAGATCCAAATGGCTTCATCAGGGAATTCTTCTGAATGTTCAAGGAAAAAATAACATCAGTCTTATAAAACTGCTCCAGATAATAGAAGAAGAAGAAACACTTCTAACTTGTTTTGTTAAACCAATATACTTTTCAAACTAAATCCTAAAAGGATATTGCAGTGAAGATCAGTCTCTCTTACAAACATAGATGGAAATTTTCAAGAGGAATATTAGCAAATTGAATATAAAAAGGAAATACATCAGGGTTATGGTGGTTTGAAATTCTATGTACCCAGAAAAACATGTTCTTAACTTTAATCCATTCCTCTGGGTGTGGACCTATTGTAAGTAGAACCTTTTGATGAGGCTATTTCAGTTAAGGTGTGACCCACCTCATTCAGGATAAGGCGTAATCCTCTCACTGGAGTCCTTTATAAAAGGAATGAATAGAGATAGATAGGTAGATGATAGATATATTAGTTAGATAGATAGATAGAGATACATAGAAAAACATGGAAACAAGAAGCTGAAGGCAATGAAATCCTGAAGAGAAGGGAAAGACTAGCAAATATCACCATGAGCTTTGCCATGTGGCAGAGGAACTAAGGATTGCCACAGCATGTCTTTGGAAAGAAAGCATCACCATGATGATGCCTTGATTTGGATATTTTCCTGGATTCAAACTGTAAGCGAATAAATTTTCATTGCTTAAGCCCAACCCATTTTCATGGAATTTGCTTGGAGCAGCCTAGGAAACTGAAACAAGGACCATGCTGGGTTTATTCCAGGAATGCAAAATTGATTTAATATTTGAAAATCAATAAATACGATTTACCACATTAAGAGAACAAAGGGAAAAATCATAAAATCATCTTAATAGAAGCAGAAAAATATTTCACAAAATTTAACATTCATTTATGATAAAAACTCTTAATAAACTAGAAATAGAAGTATAACTCCTTAATCTGGTAAAGGATGTCTACAAAAACCCTATAGCACACTTTAACTTGAGAATAGGCACTAGATAAGAATGCTTCTATTACTATTTCAATTCAACATTAAACTAGAGATCCTAGCCAGCATAATGTAATAAATGCAATAAAAATGAACAAAAGGTAAAAGTATTGAAAGCAAGAAATAAAACTGTTATTATTGGGTGGCTGCTGTGGCTCAGCAGGCAGAGCTCCGACCTACCATGCTGGAGGTCTGGAGTTTGATCCCTGGTGCCTCCTGCCCATATGCAAATTTAAAACAAACAAGCAAACAAACGAAAACTGTCATTATTTACAGATTACATGTTTTGTGCTCATACCCAAGATATCTACATATAAATACTATATTACTGTTAATATTTTAATATAAATGTTACTGAAAGAAATTGAAGAAATCCTAAATAGGTTGAAAGATATGTCAATGTTTATGAATCAGAAAACCAATATTATAAAAATGTATAAAAATATCAATGCTCCTCAAATTGATCTACAGAGTTAATGCAACAGAAATAAAATCCCAGTCAGTAATTTCTTAAAATTTGACAGGCAATTCTTAACTTTATATGAAAATGCAAAGGGTCAAGAATAGTCCATCCTCAAATTGTGAAGAACTTCAAATTTAGAGAACTTATACTTCCAGACATCCAGACTTACTATAAAACTCCTATAATAAAGATAGTGTGATGATTGCATAAGGATAGATAAACCAAAGGAACATAATTGAGAATACAGAAATAGATCTACTCATATATGGATATTTTATTCATAACAAGAATGGCATAATAGAGCATAGAGGGAAAATGTAATCTTTTCAATAAATGGAATCATATCAATTCAATATCTATATTAGGGTGGTATCTAGGAATCCTGTATTTTATGCATGATTATTCTGTAAACCTACAACTTCTCTAATTAAAAAAAAATTGTCAGGGAAAATGATTTTCTTCGAAAATATCACTGTTATGAAGACAAAAAAGGACTATGGAAACATTCTGGCTCAAAGGAGACTAGAGAGACACAACAATTAAATGTAATACCTGATCCTACACTGGATTCTGTACAGGAGGAAAAATTTATAAAAGGCATTGTATTAGTCATGGTTCTCTAGATAAACAGAACCAATAGGAGATATCTGTAAATATGAGATTTATAGAAGCATCTCACACAGCCATGGGGATACAAGAGTCCAAAGTCCCTAGGGCAGGCTGCCAGCTTGACGACTCTGATGAAAGTCCTTGACAATCTCCACAGGAGAGGCTGACTGGCTAGAGAAGAGCTGAAATTTCTCTATTCTCCCTTAAAAGTCTTCAACAGATTGGATTAAATTCAGCTGATGGGTTCTCTGCTTGCAGAAGACACACTCTGGGTGGATCATAGATATGATCAGCCACTGATTCGATCAACTGACTGATGATTTAATCAACTAGCCTTCTGGTTTATTAACCAACCGTGAACTATCTTTGCAGTAATGGTTAGGCCAGTACTTGCCTGACCAGACAACTGGGAGGCGCTCAAGGCTGACTTCTTCAAGCCCTCCTGCTCAAGCTGCTGGACTTGCTCTTACTCTTCATGCCTCACCATTAATTCCTAAGTGTACATTCGTGAATGTTTTCTTTCTGATGATTAGGCTTATCCCCCTCAGGATGTCATCAGGAGTAGTTCTGTCCATGTTCATTACTGCTATTTAAACCCTAAAAACTGCAATAGTGTTTGACAGCAAAAAATTAAAAGACCAAATGCTGCAATTACCCAAAGCTACACTTGTCAACAAGAAAGCCCTGGCTGTTTTGGTAACAAAGGGAAATCTGCTGGTACTTTTTACTGAGAGAGAAAAAAAACAGTAACAAAAAGTATTTGGGATAATTTTTTGCTATGCTCCTTGCTCAGGGATGGTGGGGCTTGGGGGTGGGGGAGTTGTGCAGAGAGGAAGAAGGTCTTATCGTTCAGGGTTTAGAGAAATAGGTATAGGAACAGCTTGGTTAGAGTGGGGATGGGGAGGAAGGAAAACTGAAATACAGAGAAATTAAGAGGGGCAAGAAATAGGATGAAAAGAGCAGATCTCAGAAAGTTAAGGAGATCTCGGAGGAAGGAGAGGAGGGAACAGAGTGG
>PVIY010020743.1:0-43555 GCA_004026745.1 Myrmecophaga tridactyla
GCTGGTCATGGGACTGCACTGTTGAGGGTAGTGGGCCCAAGAAACATGGCCTCATTTACTTCCTAGTTCCATGTATCCGTCCGTGCACTCCGGTGGGCTCCATCGCTCTGTACCTCAGTGTCAAGCTCCAGCCCTCTGACCATCAGCTCCTAGGCCTCTGCAAGCAGGGCTGCCACATGTGGAGCAGAAGGGCCTCCCAGGTCAGCCACACTCCCAAATTGCTCAGTCACCCTCCTGTCCCTTCTCTGTGTCGCAGAGCTAATCTCAAACTACTCTAGTCAGCATCTTTCCAGAAGTCAACTTTATGTACTTTCAAGTAAGAAAAAAATTGGCATTCCTAGAGAGATTAAGATGTTTAATTCATAAAACAAAAGTTGTGTAAAAATATTGGAAATTTACATTAAAAGGAAGAAGAAAATTTTATTCATTTTATAATTGCATGTACATTTCTTTATGAAGAAAAAAGCAATTTATGCATAGGATGATAAATTTAAGGACCTTTGCTGGAATTTTTTTAAATATTAAAATACTTATGACATACGTGACCAATAAGATTCTTACATACAGCAATAAGAGAAAGCAGAAGGAAGGATATTTTGGAAAAATATATGAAAATATTTTCCATCAAATTTCCATGAGATTTGGGATATAGGTTTTTATTTATTATTAGGTTTAAATTGCCCAGTACAAGGAATGAGAAGAAACACCTAAAGCACAAAAGAGATCAGCTAGAGAGGAATGGGATTCAGACCACACTGACTTTCTCATCTGCAATGCAGTATTTTAGAAAATGATGGAAAAATCTTTCATAGATCAGAAGAACAAGTATATTGGACCCCAAATTATAATTCCATTCAATCAGCCATGTGACAGAGCCAAAAATATTTTCAATATGCAGAGACTAAGTATATTTACCTTTGTGGCATTATGTCTATGCATGTTTCTCAAATGACATTTTCTATCAAACCAAGTAAGTAAACAAAAAAGTGGACAATGAGGGATTTGGGAAGTTTAGGCTTCATCAAAACAGAGATAAGTGGAGAGTCCCAGGATGATTAGTTTGTATCAGGCCTAAGAAACAAGCACTGAAGTTTGTAGGAGTATGATGGTGAGCACATGGAGGGAACTGTGCTGGTTTGAAATGGTGTATATACCCTAGAAAAGCCATATTTTAATCCTAATCTCATTTTGAAAAGGCAGCCATTTCTTCTAATCCCTGTTTAGCATTGTATATTTGAAACTGTAATTAGATCATCCCCCTGGAGATGTGATTTAATCAAGAGTGGTTGTTAAACTGGATTGAGTAGAGTCGTGTCTCCACCCATTTGGGTGGGTCTTGATTAGTTTATTGGAATCCTATAAAAAGAGGAAATATTTTGAAGGAAGTAGGAGATTCAGAGAGAACAGAGAAGAATGACATAGCCATAAGAAACAGAGAACCCACAAGCCAGCAACCTTTGGAGATGAAGAAGGAAAATTCCTCCCAGAGAGCTTAATGAAACAGGAAGCCAGGAGAGAAAGCTAGCAGATGATGCCGTGTTCACCATGTGCCTTTCCAGATGAGAGAGAAGCCCTGCCTGTGTTCTCCATGTGCCTTTCACTTGAGAGAGAAACCCTGACCTTCATCAGCCTTTTTGAACCAAGGAACCTTCCCTGATTGCTTTTGATTGGACATTTCTATAGATCTAGCTACCTCAAGAAACTTTTAAAAATAATTTCAAAAGGTTGTGAGTCTGGAGTCTGGAAGTAAGAGGAGTATGGCAGAAAGCTGTTGCTTTTAAATACAAGCACTTTGGATCCACTCATTTGTAGATGTCTGTGGCTAAACATATATGATTACACTACATTAAAAAGGAAAAAAGGAGGATGTTCAGAGGGGTTGTGCTGCCTACCCCACAATTCCACCACTTTAACGTTCGTGCAGATGGTGTAGCAGCCTATGGGGCATCGTAATCCAGCAATTCTCCGAAGGCCATGGTGCAAGCAGTGGTGATGCTTCTATGAACCAAAGAGAACAGTTGCCAAGTGTTTGAGTACAGAGCAAATATGAGAAAAATTTCCTCTATCCCAATATACTAGAGCAAAAATGTGAACTTTAAATGGTGGAAGAAAACACATTGATTATACCTGTATGTTTGTACAAAAACAACAACAAAAAATGTTATAACATGTAGAGCCAAATAATATTGAAGAGTTAAGACTAATAATCTATAAGTGAATTTAAATAGACAATTCATGACAGGATTCTGACATTTCTCACGACAGTTCCAAACAAGCCACTGATAAAAGCCTTGCTCCCAAGGATGGTCAACTATTTTTCTCCCATTTTTCTAATTTGTCACATCCCTTATTTTGATGCACCCAATTAAATGTCATATCAAGTGTTCATGTCTTTGTATGAAGACTAGCATAATAAATGCAGAGAATTTCAGTCTCTGTGCTTGAAATTGATCCAATACTGATTTTAAGAACTGTTTTCATCATAGCTTTAGTTATTTCTGTTTCTGTTTGCTATGCACCGATCTTTGCAAATTCTGGAACTCCAGGCGGTAGAATTCTCCTCCAGTTCTGCCAGCTACAGCTGTTCGTAAATACCAACGAACGTCTGAATCTAAAAGGCTGCTGCTGTAGGAGGGCTTACATAAAATTTCCTGGCTCTTGGTGGAAAGAGAACAGCCTCCAGTTTGAGAAGGAGAGAATTACTCTCCTTTTCTCCTCTTTATCCAACAACAGCTTACTTAGAAACCATTTGCACCATAATCTTTCTTGTGGTTGGAATTAAGAAAGCTATTATTTTAATTGCACTGAAGTTTTACAGTTTAAATATCTTAAGCATGTTCGTGATCTATTACCACAGCACCAGCGTTTTCTGAAGATTCTGGAGTAGCTACAGATCATAGTCATTTTCAAATAAAATGATTCTCCTAGAAGATTTTTAAATACATAATTTAAAAAAAAACCTCAAAATATACCCTGAATATATTCATTTTATCTGTGATTTTTTTTTTTTAATTTGCATATGGGCAGGAGGCACCAGGGATCAAACTCCAGACCTCCAGCACGGCAGGTCGGAGCTCTACCTGCTGAGCCACGGCAGCCGCCCTTATCTGTGATTTATTTTATTATATGTTTGTTTTTCTTTTCGATTTCCAAAACATGATTTATTGCTTTCCTAAAGACTATTAGTTCTACCAGCCACTATGTTAGCACAAACAGATATATACAGATACTCATTTGAAAAGAAATATATTTTTAACAGTTATAAGAAGCTACTGAACAAGTTCTGGATGCAGTCATGATCATTAGAAAATCACAGATTGGGGAGAAACATATACAATAATAAATATTCATATTACTATATGATATATTTTCTCATAGGGAACATTGAAATATGTAGCTGCTAAGTAAGTGTGGAGAAGACAATATGATTGCGATTATGATTTTAATAGTACTTATGAACTGGGCTATAACACTAGATGATTACAACTCTCATGTTTATAAGAGCAAAAAGAGCAAACTAAATATCAGCAGAATCCAATACCAAGAGATATTGTCTCAGTGAGTTTATAAAAATGGAAAATCAGCTATGAAACTCATGTCTATAAAGCCAAGAAAAATCAACCGAACATATACCCTTCAGATATTTTACCTAGAGCAACAATCTCATTAAATCCCCAAAGGAGAGCATGACTCTGTTCTCTGAAACATTCCTAAACAAAAAGGGATTAGCTGATCTTTAGGTACTGATGCTGATGGTGACAGGTTTGCGACTTTTTCAGTTACCTTTTCAATCACATTGTGAAGGTGAGGGTGTTCAAAAAAAATGTGTTAACACAGCAGCCCCGACTGCCATCCTTTGAAATGCCTGATTACAAGGTTGGCCCTTTTTGGCTGACATCTGGAAACTTACATTTCATAAGGGTTCCATCATTAACTGATAAGAGTGGCTCACGGTGCCTAAACTGTTTGAAGAGAACATTGTGGTTTATGCTGAGCATCTGCTCTCCTAATCAGAGTCTGGAATTTTGGTACTTGCCAGGCAGGAGGTGGCCACATAAACAGTCCTCAGTGGAAACCCTGGGAATTAAATCTGTAATGAGCTTCCTTGGTTGACAACATTTCAAAGGTGCTGACACAACTTGTTGATGGGGAATTAAGTGCATTGTGTGACTTCTCTGGGAGAGGAGCTTTGGAAGGGTGCATATGATTTCCCTGAGATTTCATGCCATGAGCCTTTTCCCTTTGCAGACTGTGTCTGGTAGTCTTTCACCGCAGTAAATCACAGCTGTGGGCATGACTTTGTACTGTGCCCTGTGAGGATTCCACTGAACATCAAACTCAGAGGTTGTCTCTGGGATCTCTCACAAAGAGGTTATATGATGTCAAAGAATTATTTTGTGGCATTCTTTCTGAATTCTTGCCCAATAAAAAGCTACAATACACACATCTGCATACAATAGAAAGGAGAAAATTCTTGCCCTAGAGTATATAATGAGCTTAACATAAACTAGTCATCTCCCAGTAACAGCTAGCCAATATTTCTCTAGGAAATCCAAGTATTTAAATTAGACAAACCAATGCTAATTTGATAAACATTTTGTGTGGCACCTTTGAACTATTAGTTTAGAAATAAAAAGTACCACTGTGTTTAAGCCATAGTTAATAGACTGCAAATTATTCAAGCACTAGGATGATTATCTCTTCTAGTCCCAGCACCACTTTTAATCCTGAATGAACTGGAGCAAATCACCTTTAGTGAAGTCAATTACTTTACTAACTGCGTTTGTAGCGAAAATTGAAGGTATTGGAGTAGATAACATTCGGTATACCTCTCCTTTCTAAAAGTCTAGCTGCTGTGAGAATGAAGGGAGACTTTGATGTCCCTGACATGGCTGACATGTGAGTGCTCCTGTATTCCCTCAAAGCACCATGTGTGCCATTTAAACTCTCCATTCTTTTATAGATGAAGAATAGTCCAGGAGGATGAGGAGTGAATCCTCTTTTGGTGATCTATCCGTCTGGCTTCAGTCAAAGAAAGAAGGCAAGTAGAGATATTAGGAAAGGAAGGAGGTCTAATGAAATAATCAGGGCCTAAACTTCCGTGGGAGGAGCTGGGAGAGGAACCGGGGCAGTGTTGGTCTGGAAGGGGGAGAAAGGGTCCTTAAGGACTTTAGCCTGAAGCCCTGGAGAGGGCGGAGAAGGCTGCACAACGGTGACGAGGGAGCTTAGGCGAGCTCGGTGAAGCTGTGCATCTGGCTATTTAAAAAAAAAAAAAAAAAAAAAGAGGGTTTAAGCATCATTCAATTTGATTAAATACTTTTAGAAGTATCGGCCTATTTTCTATTGTAAAAGAAAAGTAGTGACATGCTTATTTACCTTAAAAATGAATTGGGAATGCTATAACATTATTGCTAGAGTTCCAATTGAACTATCACTTATTTATGATCAAGATAGCAGAAAATGAACTGATAAAGTATGCCTTTATTTAAGTGATCTGGAATTTATACATTCTTGTCCACTGAAAGTTTATTTGGCCTACATTTTTTTTTTATATTTAACGTTTATAATGCTCATAATGCAATAATCGGTACCCTAAAGAATGTGATACCAAATTCAAGGAAATAATACCTTCAAGTTCTAATCATAATATCAGTTTTCCATGCATGATTTTTCTAAGTTTTGGTGCTATGATCTTTTTTATTTATGTTTTATTATACTTACCAATAGATATTTGGGAGAAAGTATGACTAGGCACATTTATATTATAATTTTTCTTCCAAAATGCTTCAAATATATGAAATTTCTCCCAGTACCAAGACGTTTTGGTGGCTAATTTCACTTATCGACCTAACCAGGTCATGGTGTCCACTTGTTTGTTCACGCAAGCACTGGCCTGACTGCTAATGTGAGAGTATTTCATAGACCGATTTAAATCGTTAATTAGTTGATTGCATCTATGGTTGATTACATCCACAATCAGCAAATGAAATTGCCTTCAGCAATGAGAGGAGACTCCTTTAGGATTTCAGAATTTAGGGTTTTAGAAGTCAGGAAGAAGACTGTCTATCTTGACTTCAGTCAACCTGCTTTTCATGGGGAACTCATCAGAGTTTCCAATTTGCTGCCAGCCCCAAGGAATTTGGACTTGCCAATTCCCATGATCAGGTGAGACAATTCCTATAATAAATATCTTAATATTACATCAACATTAACATTATATATATGTATCACCTATAGGTTCTGTTTCTCTGGAGACCCCTGGCAAATACAGGTGTTACGAATTGAACACACCAGTATGCCAAACAAAACTATTAAATTAAACAAAGCAACTGATAATCTGAGTCATTTAATGTACCTAATGTTAGACAGACTGTCTGTATTTGTAATAAGGCAGATACAGAAATTGTAGGAATACTGGAAATTGGCACTGTTATGCCCTGCCAAGTTCAGAAACACTGTAAAATACAAAACAATGGCCACATGATAACAATTACTGTTTTAGCTCAAAAGTTAAATAAACATAGTTAAATGGACATTTGAAAAGAGTGCCCATAATCTTTAAATATGTGATGAAACCTCAAGTCTTCCTTTTCAGTTGGCCATGGTTCCTGGGTTAAATATTTGGAAGAAATATGTCTATTTTTCTGGGAAAAATCGATTGGTAGAGATGGAGATAAAGATTCTTCATTCTGACTTCTGAAATTTTCAGTTCCTCCTTTAAGGACTCCAACTGATTGGATGAGGAGTGGCCTTTCATTGTTGAAGTATGCTAATGAGTTTTGTCCCCTCATTAGTATGCTTCTAGAATCCAAACTAGATTTTTCATTAAATAGTTTATCAACAGAAATCAGTACTTTTTCTTGATTAGCATACAGGTAGATGTTGCCTGGGTCCAGCTATATCATAATGTTTCAATTATCTAATATTACAGTTTCTAACACCACTCCTATACCCTGTACATTTTCTGACAGGGTTGCCTAGTCAGTCTGAGCAACAATCATACTAAACACATAGTTTCATTAAATGCTATGTATGCAAAGGAAAACAAGGGAGCATTGCAGAGGAACATCTAATGCAGTCGGGAGGGAGAAAAATGGTCAGGTAATATTTCCTAAAAGTGGTGAATCTTGAAAGATTCACAAAATGATGAAGCATGTGCCAAGTAAAGAAACAGAAGATGCAAAGGACAGAGAACTCAGTGTGGATGATTGAAACATCTACAAGTTAATCAGTTTGGCCAGAAAAGTAGCAAAAGTAGTAGCAGGAATTGAGCTTGATTTCTTAAGAAAGGGACAAATCATGGAAGGCCTTAAATTTTATTTTGGTAAGTTTGGATTTTGTTTTAAAAAGAGTGAAAAGTCATTAAAGCTCCTAATATAAAAGTGTAGGAAAAAATACATCTAAAAATAATGAACTTAGCCATTTTATTGAGTATATATAAAATTAGAAAAAAAAGTTAAAAGACTGTCAGAGTATTTAGGTGAAAAAATATTACTATGAATTTAAACTAAAGGCAGAAGAGAAGATAAAATAAATATTTAGGACATAAAATATACAGGGTTTGATTTTATTGGAAAAGGGAGATATAAGAAAGATTAATCTTAAATTAATCTCAGGTTTCTTGTGTGGGTGACTTCATACAAAATTTAATCTAGGAATAGAGTTGAAGAGAATATGAAGAGATTTTAATGTAATGAATTTGTGATGTCCAAGTGGAAATAGTCGATAGACAGTTATATAAATAGGCCTGGAACTCAAGAATATTTTACTTGAAAATGTTGAGTTGATTACTTTTTCATGGGCATATTGGAAAAATAATGTTTCTACACAATCAGGATTTAAGCAATATATTTCATAATTCCCTGAATAGATAATGACAATTTTTATACCTGTTCACAATCCAGTAAAAATTATAGTTCTCCTCCTACATTAACTTGTATCCAAGCATATGTCTCATATCTACATATAGAGCCTTTTATCTCACCCACACATCAAAATTCACATCACAAATTATGATGTACATGATTTTCCAGAGTTATGTAAAACTCATAAGCCAATAGCACATTTTGATCTTCAAAGTTTCCTTCCTAGGAAAAATAGGACAAAGTGTTCAAGATCTTAAACTTACAAAATATTAAATTGTCCAAAGGCAGAGATTTACTATTTTTATCAAAAGATAAATAAGTTATGGTACTCTGATGATACATCTGATTTCTGCAAAGAACAAGTCTTCTAACAGACCACTAATAAGGGACTTTTAGTTCCTTCATACAGTGAGGTGATTGGATTAGTTCAGGCCTAAGATTTTTTTCCCACCTTTTAATTCCAGGTTGTTAAAATATTATTTAAACAACTCATCTTATTGTTTGAATAATATGGTTAATGTGAATTTTTAATTATGTACATATGTTTTTCCTGCATTAGAATTCTAGACATAACATTACAGCCACGTGCAGAAATCAATTTGCTAAAATATAAGGAAAACACCTTTCTAACCATTGTTGAATCAGTTAATCTAACTTTTACAGCATCATAGTGTGGATATGGATACCTCAGCAAAGAAAAATTGTACCTTCAGTAACATCCTAGTAAGCAGTTTCATTTTAATGCAATAGAAAACTATATATGTGCTTCAGACACCAATAGAAATGTATTATAAGTGGAATGAGAGTACCTTTAAAAGTTATCAGTTCTCTGCACTTTGAATTCATGCACTATTTATTTCATAATTTTTACCTGAATTCAAAATATTAGTCCTTAAAGCTAAAGCTTAAGTTAGCTTTAGCTACATTGTACATTGTACAGTGTAACAATGTAAAGTCACTCATTCAAAATAACAACTTTTCTTGGAGCTCACACTTGATTTCATTGAACATTTTCAATTTAGCTCAATTTTTAAGTTCCGTGACCTTAGATTTTGAGACTTTATCCAAGGACTTCACTTCCTCTATTAGTTTTTCTGTTAGCAGCAAATCTAGCAGTGATTGAAGCAAGCAGAAGAATGCATTATTTGAGAACAGTAATATTGTCCTCACTTTTTCTGCAGGAAAATTAATCCTTTACCGCTTTATGCAGAGGTGTCCCTTCTTATGCAGAGGTCTTTTATTCAAGACACATGGAATTCTAGCTTTATGGGACTAGGGTAAAGAGGTTGAAACATAGATTCTTTTCCTGACTTAGAAATTAGACCAAAAAGAGAAAAGAAAAAAAAATCTTCCTGTTTAAACAAATGTCAAAATTATTGGCCTACATACTAGGCATCATGAATTGTACATGGTTGAGGTTCTTGAACCTGTTAGGTTTCTCTGAAGAAAAAGATGATTTTTTACCAGAGTCATTAACTTGTCTGAGCTCAAATTGAATCCATTTTGCTGTACAGCATTTGAGATCTCAGTTTAGCTCTTTTAGATAAACGGAATTGATTTGATTCTGCCCAACACATGCACAGTTCAAGAACTAACTAGAGATTTGGCCAAAGTTTGTATGCATAATTTGTTTTTTGTTTTCTCTATTGCGCCCTCCTTTCTGGGAATTCTTTTCTCACTTTCCACTTGTAGTTTCCAATACTCTCTCCTCTATTCTCTAAACATTTAAGACTGAGACTGAGTAAGACAGTTTTCTGTCTATGTTTTAACCTTGCATTCCAGTTAAAAACTTAAAAATCCCTAAAGCATACAAAAAAAAGCAAAAAAAAAAAAAATTACCCAGTGTAGTTATACTCTTGCATACTTTTGTATTTGTCTGCTTTTGGCCACTCTTCTTCACATATATTATATGTTGAATATAATATAATGTTGAATATTATATGTTGAATATATTATATTGTTGACCAATTATAAATTTTGTAAATGCAGAGAATGTTCTAATAGGAGACACTTGGTCATTACCAGAAGCTGGAAATACAGAGAAATGCATAAAAAGAAAAGAAAATTATAGGCTCATATCCCTTATGAGTATGAAAAAAAGCATAGCAAAATATTAATGAATAGAATTCACTAATATGTAAATAGCTTAATACATTATGAACAAACAAGATTTGTCTGAGGAATACAGTTTGTTCAACACTTTGAAATCAAAGAAATTATCAAATTTACAGAAAAGGAGACATCGTATTATTTCAATAGATAAAAAAAAATCATTCATGAGATCCACAAAATTCGATACCACTAAAGACAAAAACTTGCAGCATACTAGGAAAAAGCATAAACAAAACTGTCTTAATTGCAGATGGTATAATTATTCAGATTTAAGGTTCTAATGAAAATTTTAAAATAAAAAAGAAATAATGAGTGAATTTAACAAGGGCACTGGATTGAATTCAAATTTAAGAACCAATTATATCTCTATGTATCAACAATAAACAAGTAGAAAATAAGTCTTAAATTATTACAAGACCTTAAAATATAACATATATATAAATTAATTTAACCAAAAATATGTAAAACCTCTACGCGAACACTGAAGTTAAATAAATAAATCGATCGATCGATAGATAGATAGATAGATAGATAGATAGATAGATAGATAGATAGATAGATAAAAGGTAATGAATGCTAAGGAATTTCATGTTCATTGACTGGAAGAATCAACATGATCATTGGCGTGGCTAACTTATGCATATTGATCTAACAATTCGATGCCATCCGGTGAAAATCTCATAAGATTTTTATGAAGAAGTTGACAACTTAAGATAAAGTTAGAATGGAGGGCGGCTGCTGTGGCTCAGCAGGCAGAGCTCCGACCTGCCATGCTGGAGGTCTGGAGTTCGATCCCTGGTGCCTCCTGCCCATATGCAAATTAAAAAAAAAAAAAAGTTAAAATGGAACTTCAGAGGACTAGAAAGGGACCAAATAATCTTAAAAATGAAAAAGTTGAAGTTTGTATACTAAATAATTTGAAGGCTTACTATAGATCTATAGAAGTCAAGAAAAGATGGTATCAATGTGAACATAGATATATATCAATAAAAGAAGACAGAAGGTGTGGAAATAAACTTACAAATATATGGCTAATTGAATTTTTATAAAAGTGCCAATAAATAGGGAAAGAGTAACTTTCAACAAATGGTGCTGAGACAAAGTTGGTATCTCCATGGGAGAAAACAAAACAAAATAAAAACACCCTTGATTTCTACCCCATGCCATATTCAAAAATTAATTCATGATGTGAGGCCTAAAAATAAAAACTAAAATTACAAATATTCTAGAGAAAAGTAGGAGAATATTGTCATGATTGTGGATTAGAGGATGCATTTATAGATAGCACAAAAAACTAATAATAAAGTAAAAAGCATTGTATTTTATATAATCAATTGTGTTCTTCAAAATCAGTAAGCAGTTGGCTAATTTTTTTTGCAAAGGTCTACGTAGTAAATATTCCAGGCTTTGCAGGCCACACGGTCCCTTTCACACTATTTAACTCCATTGTAGTAGTATTAAAGCAATCATAGAAAACACATAAATAAATGAGCGTGGTTGTGTTCCAATAAACTTTTGTTTATGAAAACAGGCAGCAGGCTGTATTTTGCTGTGGTCTATAGTTTGCTAACTCCTTTTCTAAGCCTGTCTTTACACAAATAAGAAGGAAGTCTCTCAGTGGAAGGAAATACTTCCTATATATATCTGATAAAAGATCAATATCTGGAATAAATAAAGCTCTCTTACAATTCTATAATAACAATAACACAATACAAATAAGAGAAAATACTTGGACACTACAGAAAAGAAAATGTATGAATGTCTAGTAAGCCCATTAAAATATGATCAATTTCACAGTCATCAGGAAAACAGAAATTAAATCACTTTGAGTTAAAATGTATGTCACATCAACCATAATGGCTAAAATAAAGAAGACTGACACCAATAACTGGATAGAGTTATGGAACAACTGGAACTCTTATAATTGCTGTTGGCAATGGTGCTATTTGAAAAATGACACTATAATACCTAGAATTTCCCTAAGAGTGACATATAACCACAAATGTTCATATAACCCCATGATGAAAACATCCTAAGAATCCCTTAGCAGGTGAATGGATGCACAAATTGTGGTATATTATTAGAATAATATACTGCTCAGCAATATAAAGGAATGGACTATTAACATTCTCAGTAACATGAATGGATCATAACATAACATACTCAGTGATAGAAGCCAGACAGAAAAGGTATATGCGTTTTTATTTCATTTAAATTATGTTCTAAAACAGGTAAAAACTAAGCTGTGGTCATAAAAATTAAAAAGTGTTTTTCTTTGGAAGACATCGATTGGAAATGGGCTTGAGCAAACTTAGTGAGTATGGAAATACCCCACATTTTATTAAGGGTGATGACTTCATGTGAGTTAATATGACAAAACTCAAAACTCTACATTCATTATATGTCAACAATATTGTATATATTTTTTTGCATGGAAAGGCACCAGGAATCGCACCCAGGTCTCCAGCATGGCAGGCGAGGTCTCTGCCACTGTACACCATTGTCCACCCTAATTTTTCTAGAAAGAAGATGTTCTGGCTAAAAGAAAACATTTGGAAACCACAAATCTGATAAAGGTTTAATATACTATTAAACCTATATATTAAAGCTATCCTTTAATATATAAAGAAAGCCTACACTGCAACAATAAAAAAGCAAACAACCTAATTTAAAAATGGGCAAAAGACTTGCATAGACATTTTTCCAAAGAGGAAATACAAATGGCTAAAAAGCATAGGAAAAGATGCTCAATATTACCAGGTTTTAGGGAAATGTGAATCAAAAATACAATGAGATATTATTTTACTGCTACTAGAATGACCACCGTTCAAAACACAGAAAACTACAAGTGTTGGAGAGGATGTGGAGAAATAGGAACACTCAGGCTCTGCTGGTGGGAATGTGAAATGATGCAGGCACTGCAGAAAATATTTTGGTGCTTCCTTGGGATGGTAAGTATAGAATTACCATATGATCTGGCAACCCTGCCACCAAGTATATACCCAGAAGAACTAAAAGCCTGGACATGAACAGACATTTGCATGCTGTTTTTCATAACAATATTCACAATTGCCAAAAGATGGAATCAACCCACTTTATGTTGCATGAAATAAGCCAGACACAAAAGGACAAATAACATATGATCTCAGTAATATGACCTAATTTTAAGAAGCAAACTCATACAGTTAAAATCTAGAATATTGATTATGAGGAGTTATAATGACGATAGATAATATAAAGCTGATGGTTAATTTGTGTAGAACTTTTGATTAAGTTGATTGTAAATGTTTGGAGATAGATAGAGGTGGTGATAGCACATTATTCTGAGTGCAATTAACAGCCCTGGATTATGAGTGTGATTAGTTTATAGGGGAAATTTAGAGTCATGTATTTCACTAGAAGGAAAGCTAGAGGATAAAACATGGGACTGTAATTACATACATCCTTGTTGTGGATGATAGCTGGGGTTAATAATAAAAATATAAGGTTTTTTTTTCCATGAAGTAGAACAAATGTGCATCACTATTACACGGTGTTAATAATAAGGTGGTTTCGGTTTGCTAAAGCTGCTGGAATGCAATATACCAGAAATGGGTTAGTCTTTACAATCGGGATTTATTAGGTTACAAATATAGTTCTAAGGCTGTGAAAATGTCCAAATTAAGGCATCAACAGGACAGTACTTTCTCTGAAGAAAGCTGCCAGCTTCTGGGACACCTCTATGACATGGGAAGGCACATGGCGGCCATCTGCTGGTTCTTCTCTCCTGGGTTTTGCGCTCTCAGCTTCTGGTTTCAGTGGCTTGGTCTTTCAGCTTCTGTGGGTATGCCCTTGTCTCTCAGCTTCTCTGGGATTCTCTGTGCTCTCTGAGTTATTCCTGAGTGTCTTTTATCTTCTTGTAAAGGATTCCAGCAAAAGGATCAAGACCCACTGTGAATGAGGCGGGTCACATCTCAATTGAAATAACCTAAGCAAAAGGCCCCACCCCACAATAATTCTGCAGCCATAGGAATGAATTAAAAGAGCATGGCCTTTTCTGGGGTACATAGCAGCTTCAACTACCACAGGTGGCATATGGGGGAAATACACTGAATGCAGACTATTGACTAGAGTTAACAATACTATTTTAATATCCTTTCATCAGTTTTAACAAAGGTACCACACAAATGCTAAGTGTCAATAATAAGAAAGTATAAGAGTTATCAAGTTTTTCTTTTTGGCATTATAAAAATGTTCTAGAATTGATGATGGTGATGAATACAGAGCTCTGTAAATATACTGCAAGCCAGGGATTGTAAACTTTGGGTGGATTTGATGGTGTGTGAATATGTCTCAATAAAACAGCTTTAAAAAACCCTGTTGGATTGGGATATATTTTGAGGGATAGAAGACTATGTCATCATCATCCAGATGATGAGTTTTAAGTAAGAGAATACCAGAGTATCTTTTCTTATTAAGTGAGTATCAGGAGACCACATGAGATCATTAGAAATCACCTACTGGTCAGATTAATAAGTGGCAAATTAATGAAAGAAGCTTTGCTGTCCTTGAGGACAAAGAGTTTAGTTCTTACTCAAAATGAATTCGTATTCAATCACATAACACAGTTTCAGAGACTAGTGTATGCATTTGAAATAAATCATAAATTCTGGCGTATATATTATTTTTCTGGTGATAATTTATAATCAATAGAAAGAAATCAACTACTTTAATATTCCCTTTAGTGTAACATAGTCTATGTATCTTTTAAAAGCGAGGTGATAACATTTGCCAAACAAATTGAAACATCGTCATGACCTTCTGATTTCCTCCCTAACAAAGTTCTGCTTTTGGTTTGTACTTTTGCTTCTAAATATTCCTCAATTCAGTTTTCAAACCTTTTACTTAAAAAGAATCATTAGTTTTATAATAAAATATTAGTACTGGAAAAGACCTTAGCAATTCTTTCGTTCAATACACTCATTAAGAATTGGTGGCTCCCTTATATTAAAATCATCACTCTCAAAGGATTTGAGCATTCTATTTATGCTGGAGATTGTTTAGTTTAAAACTTAGCTTGGTATTTTTGGTAAATTGCCAATTATGCTTACCCAATGATTTTATTCCCTCCCTGGAAAGAATAAGTGTATCTGTATTGGCTTCGCCTCACTAACTGAAATTTAGGCTCAGGAGAACAATACCTATTAAAATTTAGCTCTTGTTCATTGAGAATTGTAACTTGTAATTCTAGAACAAGTATATGAGCCAGGCAGAGAGTATCTAATGCTTTCCTTTGTTCAGGAAGAAAAGATAATATGCATGTGTGGTATATTTTTCATTATGGCAACTATTGTTTATCATATGACAAGTTTTCTTTTTCTAAGTGGATAGAAGAACTAGTTCTATTGAAAATGTTGTCCATGTTTATTTATAGAATATAATCATGATATATTTATAAAATGAAATAACACTGTCTATTCTTAAATATAATTTCTGAATAGTATTAGGAATCTAGGTCTTAAAAAACCATTGCAGATAATCCCAACAACACCCAAATTACTTCATTGCTTATTTATAGAGAATACAACTACAAAGAGACTTATATAAGATTAGAAATCATCAAAAAGAGTCAAAAAAAAACACAAAGCAATCTTAGCTTTAGCATGACTCCTCAAATCTAATTTTTCATATCTCAGTCTACAATTTGAACAATATAGATGACTTAAAGAACAATATACAGAAAAATAAAATAACTACAGAAAAATAAAACAACTACAGAAAACGGGCTACATTCAAGATCTTGTATTAGAAGATATATGACTTTACTGCCAGTATCTGAAATTTTTTTCAGATTCTACACCAAATCACAGAAACAGAACCTGTCCTTGGAAATAATGAACTATTAGAATAAGAATTTATTTTCAAATTTTCACTTACAGACAGAAAGTAGTTGATATAACTTGGCAAGTATCTAAATCTTTAGTGAAAAACAGAACATATGTCCAAAGGATATGAAATTTTAAAAGTAATAGATAATTTACAACCAGCTGAGATTAAACATTTGATTCTTTTGAGTTAAAGAGAATTGATCAGAGAATTATTCATAATCAAATATCAATCTTCGAATTCTAGAAAAGTAAAGAATCTACAAGGTCATCAATTCCAAACCATTAGCATTTTGCAGAGACTTAGACAAAACATATTAAATTGGCTATATACATGCAGGTTTGCCATTTTGAAGATTATTTGAACTAATTTTTATCTCTAAATTGATGTCATAATGTTGCTCAGGAAGCTGTCTAGTGAATAAGACCTTGATACATTCTATTCAACCTTAATATCATTGATAACAAAGTGAAAAGACAAACTTAATGAGAGGAATAATTATGCATACAAAGTTAAATATAAATAAAGGGATTCATATTTCTCTTGGCAGGCCCATATTGTAACATTACTCAATGTTAATAAGCAGTCAACATCTGGACTCTCTATCATACCTTTCTTTCACAAGTGCTAATGCAAAATGGAGTGAAGATTTGCATGCTGTCACTTTCTTATAAATCCACATGTATGGCAAATTTTTTATTTGGTCATAAGCCTAGCAGTAGGGAAAATCATTGTAGGAATTTGTGCATGTGAGTGAAATGATTAGCTAATCTACAAGGTGTAATTGACTTATTTGTGTGCCGACATTTAGGACTAGCTGGCAAATATCTGCTTTGGCAGCAAAAAATTCTTCGGGGTGTAAACAAACAAATAAAAATTGTGAAATACTCTGGTATTTTCCTTCAGGCATTATTCTTTGCAACTTTCATTCCATTGACCTTTGTCCTTGTTGGTTTGTTTTATATCAAAGCTTTGTTGATGAAGGAAGCAGTGTATTAATTTACATTTTGACTCAAGCTCCTAATATTTAGAGACTTACTTGTTCCTCAGATCCTCTCAGATAATATATGTGGAATTTCTAACAATAATTTATGTTTTCTACTTTTATTTTAAAATATCAAGTAGTTAATTCGATAACTGAGTCTTTGCTAACCCTATTGTAGTTTTAATTTTGTTCAATGTTAATTTAACTATAGTATAGTTTCCTGTATATTAAGTACTTGTACAAATTCATCTCATTTGACTCTCTCAGTAAACCTGAATATAAATTGATTAGTCCTTATACCACCATTTGAAACATAAAATTATCATAGACATAAAATGATCTACTCATGACCTATATCCATATGAAAGGGAAGTCCCTTATGAGTAGCTGATGGATGAAGAACAGGTCAAAGGTCACTTAGTGGATGAGTTGGCTTGGGGTACAGGTACAAGCCAAAAAGTAATTGCTCTTCACTGCCCACTCATTCAGAAAAAAAAATAAATAAATAAAACAAAACAGCACATTTTATAGAAAGAAGCAATGATCCATTATTCAAACTTTAAATTGAATTTTTTATATATGCTGTATGGTCGGGGTCACATTTCATTCTTTTTTCATGTGAGTATCCCCTTAAAACTTGCTGAATTTTTATTTATTTGGCTTTTCGTTTGTCTGTTGGCTTATTTGTTCATTTCTTTGGGAAGAACACGGGCTGGGAGCCGAACCCAGGTCTCCGGCATGGCAGGCAAGTATTCTACCACTGAACTATCCTTGCACCCCCAAATTGAATTTTGAAATGCCTTTCTCTCTTTGAAATCTTTGTAGTTTAAAATATTTTATGCTTGGAAAATGAAGGTTGAAACCTGTGGATAATCTTTCTTAAACCTGGTTGTCTAACTTTGATCTTAAACATAGAATACTGAAGTATTTTATTCTGAACTCATTACTGGGGATCAAATCATGTCCCTCCTCTCCACAAAAAAAAAAAAAAAAGTGTTCATATCCTAACCCCAGGTCCTCTGGGTAGTAACCCATTTGTAAATTGGATCTTTGAAGATATTTTTAGTCAAGATATGGCCAGAATGAATAAGGGTATGCATTAGTCCAGTGTGGCTAGAGACCTCCTAAGTAAAGGAAGCTGGACAACTTAGGAGAAAAGCAGAGGAGAAGACAAGGAGAGAGAGAGTGCCATGGATGGACGCAGAGAGTGAGGTGCCACTGGAATAGTATATACTGCAGAGAAAACGTGACCTGTTGGACTTTCAGCCTGACAACTGAGAAGCTATAAATTCTATTTTTAAGCTAAACAGATTGTAGTATTTGTCATAGTAACTCTGGCAAACTAAGACACTCAAAGTAGAAAAATTCAGATACTGGTAATGTGGAGTAGATTTATTGAAATAAATCATTTTCCCATCAGAGAATTAACCCAAGTGACTATTTTAAGTTTTTTGTAACCTACATAATGAAGGAAATTCTTTATTTCTACTCAATACTTCGGAATACAGTTACATGCCACATTAGAATTGTCCAAGGTAATCTCAATAATTGTTTATGAGATCCAAACGACAACTCTGATATCCTAGCTATTTAAAAAGAAATTCTTAAATCATATTATATCAAAAAAGGAAATTCAAATAGAAATGTGCACATACACATTCAAAGAAATAACTGAGCATAGCAGAACCCAGCCCATTATCTCAAGTTGGCAAGGATATTTCATTTCATACATCATTTAGAGACTAATTTGCCACAGTGATTCTATAAATTTAGTTGATTTTCAAATGCTAATGGATCGAGGGAAAAAAGCCATTTATTTTCAACGAATGCCAAAACCAGGGTGCATGGAGCTGGTGAGCCCTCCAGTCCCTGTGAGGGATATATTCACATTTGACTGTCTTTCTGTAGGTTCAAAAATTGGATAATAAAAACAAAGAGGCTTATTTATTTCAAAACCATCAATTAATTTCCATTAGTTTGGAGGCTCCATACTATATTTAATAGCACATAAATTAGAATGGAATGGAATGGATAAATTTGTGCCAATATATTAATTCATAATTACTTTGCCATTGGAGCCAATTTAGAGAAAAGGAAAATGAGGAAGAAATGGATTCAGGTGTCCAAGGAAGATAAATCAATGTCAAACTCTGGCTACAAACCAAAAGTAGTCTATTTTATAAGAGTTACAAGAAAGAAATAATTTATGAAGTATACTAATTCTTCTAACAATAGTGAATCAACTACCTAGATGCCCATCTTTTTCAAATGAATCTTCAGCATTTATTTCTTAAAAGAAGTCCATCAAGATTTTATGCCAACCAGACATCAAGGACTTTAGTGAACTATAAAAGAAGTAAACATCTGATTTCTTGCTTTAAAATGCTTACCAAGAAGAACAGGAAACATATTATAAGTATATAAATATCAAGAAATTATAGAGAAAGAAATGTAGAGACAAAGGTAGATAGGATAGATTTTATTGAGATGAAACTGCAAGCGTCATTTATTTCATGCACTTTTTGAAGCAATTTAAACTTTTGAACTCATTGAATCCTTACTAAGTCTTGTATCATTGCTAGCATTTAATAAATAAAGAAGTTGAGATTAAGAGCAGTTAACAATTTTGATAAGATCCTAATACAAAGTGATGGATAAAGAGAACCACCACATGCCTGCCTGGTTTCAAAGCAAGGACTCCACCTCTATGCTTACCACTTTTCCAGTCTATAAATAAGGCCATTACTTTTACCATTAAAATGCTGTAATCTCTTGAAAAAAGACTCACCCAGTTTCCTAGAGGTAATTACTGTGCATCCAGATTCTGGTGGACTCTATTTTGTTTCATAAGGCACCAGGTAATTTTGCTATGGGTCGTCTATCAAACACAATTTGAGGTGTACTTGCAGGCTCACTTTGTGCCTATAATTTAAGGCAAGGGTAAAATATTTATCACTAAGTTAATATAAACACCATAGGTTATTATTTCCATCTTTGCTGCTCAAGCAGCCCCAATCTAAGAGAACAGAGAAGAATAATTAAAATGATGTAATCTACAAAATCAGACACTAGCTCTCCATGGATTTACACTTCAAACTGTAACCATTCGGTCTGCTTTCATCTCCTTTTCAGGATGCTAAGGGCTATTTTTAAGAAAACATTTATTGTGAAGATAATTGTAGATTTGCATTCACTTGGAATAATTCATACAGATAGATGCCGTATACCCTTGAACCAATTTCTCTCAGGTATCATATCTTGCAAACTACAGTGCAAATCAGAAGCAGCAAGTTGACATTGATAAAATTCATTGACCTTATTCAGATTTCACCAATTTTATATTTATTCATTTGTTTGTGTGTGTGTATTTAGTTGTTTGCAATTGTTCCACATATGGATTCATATAACTGCTACCAGAGTAAAATACAGAGTAATTCCACCACAAGCATCCTTGTAATATCCTTTTATGGCTACCGCCACCTCCTTCCTTACCTCTTCCAGAACCCCTGGGAACTGCTAGTCTGTTCTCCATCTCTATATTTTTGTGGTTTCCGGAATGCCTTATAAATGGAAGGCATTTGTTCATAACCTGTTCAAATTGGCTTTTTTCACTCAGCGTAATTTCCTTGAGATTAATCCATGTCGTTTATATCAATAGTTTGTTCCTTTTTATCACTGAGTAGTATTCCAGGGTCTTGATGTACCACAGTTTGTTTAACTATTCATTTATTGAAGGACATTTAGATTGTTTCCAGTTTGGGGGCTATTACAAATAAAGCTGCTATGAACATTCATGCTCAGAATTTTGCTTGAGTCTAAATTTTCATTTCTCTGGGATAAATGCCCAAGAATGCAATTGCTGGGTCTGATAGTATTTTCATGCTTAGCTTTTTAAGCAACTGCTTGACTTTTCACAGGGTTTTTCACAGAGTAAAGGTTTTAATTTTCGTAAACTCCAATTAATCAGTTTTTTCCTTTTATGGACAGCAGCACTAATTTTATCTCTTGGATCTTTCTCCCCAAGGTGATGCTTACCAGTCTTTGTGCTATAATGGAAAATAAGCACTATTTTCCACACTATTCACTAGGAATGACTTTCTGGTAAACACACCATAGAAACAAAATTTTAAGATAGTGTTGTACTAAAGAAAGAGTGTTTCCCTGGTGCCCTGATCAATAATGACATGTAACTGATTCTGTCATCATTCACTTGATAAAATGTGTTAACTGTACTCTACATTTGGATACATTCATGTCATTGTGAATACCCAGCTTACATGTCACTTTCTCTACATTTTCTAGCCCATAAGAACAGAATGAACAGTTCATTTAAATGATCATGTATTAGGTGAGTCATTAACATCTTGGGGGCAATTACAGCTAGTTGTCTCCAAAATCATTGTCCAACTATCTATCTATTAATCTTACTTACTTGATTTCGGGACTGTAAAGTCAGGCAATTCCTGACCTGAGAGAGGTTTTCATGCTCCTGGGGATATTTTAACAACATGCTATATATTAGCCCTGACACTACTCTTTTCCAAAGTCCACTTCATTATCTACCAATGTTACCTATGTTATGCTCAAAAAATCAGATCTGATCTTGATATTTCCTTACTTAGTGACTTCTGTCAATTCCCCTTTGCAGACAGAATAAATATAAAGTCCATAACATTACAAGTGGGATCTAATACGACTCAGGAAGTATGCCACCCTCTGTCTGGTGAATCATCCCTGACATTTTTTTTTTTATTTCCTCAATCCCTAATTCTACTTTTGAGAAATTTTTATTAATACTACTTACAAAATATATCCATTTCTATCCTTCTTCACGAGGCACACAATTCAAGCCATCGTTATCTCTTTTGTGCATGACAGACATAATCATTTATCTTGGCAGGTTTTGTCCTCCTACGATTCACTGTGATCTTTTTGAAACATCAGCTAGGTCAGCCTACACCCTTTCTGTTCAAGCAAATACCATACCATTTGGCTTAAACAATGGTTTGGTTTACACGAAATTTGGCTTAAAATTTATTTTCTTATGCTTTTGAGGCTAGAAGAAAATCCAAGTCAAGGCATCATCAAGGTGATGCTTTCGCCCAGAAGACGGTGGTGTTCTGGGACTGTTTGTTGGCGGCACTTGATCCTTAATTTCTCACATAGCAAGGCGCATGGCAGTGTCTCCTGATCTCTCCCTTCTCTTTCAGGTTCCATTGATGTTCAGCTTCTGGCTGCTCCCTCTTGTTTTTTTTCTCTGTTTGGAATTTCATTCTGCTTATAAAGGGCTCCAATCATAGGATTAAGACCCATTCTGATTGAGGTGGGTCACACCTTAACTGAAATAACCACCTCAGAAGATTCTATTTACGATGGTTTCACATGACAGGAATGGATTAGATGTTAAAAGTGGGTTTGTCTAGGGTACACACAACTTCAACCACCACACCTTCAGAAAATCCTGTAGTAGCTTTCACTAAAGCCAGTCTGTTTGGTGGTCTTCACGGTACTCCTGCATCTGGCTTATATCTACCACTCTCTCATTTATCACCAACTATATCTCATTCTTAGTCAGTGAGATTTAGCCACATTGGCCATATTTTACTTTCTTAAGCTCATTTTTTTCTCTATGTCTTTGTAAGTTTGGTTACTCTGACTAAAGTATATCTTAGCCTTATGGGCACATGGGTAAATCAATGATCTCAGATGTTTCTTAAACCTCTTTCCCTTGCATAATGTCGTCCACATCTACTCCAACAATTTGCTATCAATATTTTCTTAGGATGCATCCCTAGTTGTCAAAACTTAGCATGTTACCATGAATCATCCATATAAGAATATTAGCCCCTTGATATCATGAAACATAGATGGCTCTGTTACTCTCTTACTACTGTATTTCCAGAACCTGGAATGGTACCTGACATATGGTAGGCACTTACTAAACATTTCTTTAATGAGTGCATGCATGAATCAATCAATTAGGCAATCAATCAATCAAATGTTCTTTAATATGTGAGCCAAAGACAATTTGGCATTCTCTTTCCCTAAGACAAATTTCATATATTATATGCCCTGAACAAAGAATTTCTCATTACTCCCTAAATATATTATATCCTTCTATTTTCCTGTATTGTTCATAGGCCTCTTTTTTCTCTAGCCTTACCGTTCTGCTTTGTCTGAGAAACTCTTTCTTATCTTCCAAATGTCAACTTCTCAGTAAGCTTTTCTAAGTTCCAAAGGCAAAAATAGACATTTCTCTCACTCAACTGTAAAGGATTTGTTCCTACTTCCTGGTCTCTATTACTGTGTTTTAATGTTGTATTTATTAGAATTTATGTTAATGTCCTTGAGTTAAATATGAAATCGAGAAGTTTTGTGTCTAGTACAAAACTGACATACAGAAAAGTCAATAAATGCCTGTTGAGTTAAATAGTATATGGAAGAATGGATGAATAAACAAAGATATCCCAATCTCTGGAGAAACATATCTCCCTGCCTTCAGTAAATTGGTGGGGGGACATCAAACAAAATGTTTTAGTAAGATTTTTAATAGAATAATTCATCTCCAAACTACTGAGAGTTGCTTTTCCAATTTTTAGTATTTTGGGTATCAGAATTTTGCAATTGGGTCCAGATAGCTATAAAAATGAATAGCAGACAGATTTCTTGCTTCAGATCTCTGTTAAAAAAAACAGCAACAAATGGATTTGTTGACTATGAAAAAGACTAAAGCTTTAAATGAGTATTTTGTAATTTTGTTGATAGTAATTTGCTTTCTGGTCTATTAAGTCGGCATTTTCTTTGTATAATTCATCCTGTACTTTTCCTGAGTTGTCTTTGGTAGAAGAATAGCTCGAAGTCCTTTTGGCACTAGGTTGTTTACAACTTAGTGTCTTAGCAGAACACAGGTGGTCTCATGGCTTAGCACAATGACATTTCTTGTGCACACTTAACTATCACATTTCCCCATATCCATTCTGTCTCAGCACATTTCTTGCCCAATGTAATGTGGACTAAATTAGCATAAGAAATTAACTCTTTATATATATATATATATAAAGTTGAAAAGTTGTAGCTCTATTATACAGAGGAATATTTGGATGAAGAAAGGTGTGATTATTTAAGGAAGGGGTATTATGAGCAATAACTATTCAGATGGAAGCAGGTTTGGGCTTTTGGTACTACCTACACAGGTCCCTTTTCATTCCTGTTTATCAGTTTGAGTGTGTGTGTGTGAGGGGGGGGGTTCTCTGTTGAATTATTGTGTTCTAGGAGATACAATTTGAAAATTCACTTTATTAGAGAAAGTTGAATGATCCAATAGGCTTTAAAAATGTCAGTTCATAAGAGAAAAATTGGTTTGAAGGTACATGTGATTATTCTTTGGATAGACATGCAACACATGCACCTCCCACAATATATAGTCACACAAAACAAGGAATGTTGTAAGCACTGTTGAAGTCTTCTTACTCTTGTCAAGTTATCTTCCACCCTCTTTTCACAGAATGCATTCCCTATGGTCTATAAGTGCTAAGTATATAGAGAGAAATAATTGAGTACATTGTTAAGTCATATCATAAAAAAATGACAAATTTTATTAATTTATTTTTCCATTGTACAATATAAACATTTAATGGCCACACTTGTGGATAAATAGAAATTTTGTTTGTAGAGTTATCAATTATTGTCTAAACATCAGTCAAAATAATAGAAGATAGGTAAGTAGAAACATTCTTATATATGAATTAAAAAGATACAATGGGGTGGAGGTGGGACATGATGGCAGCAGAATGAGTTGTGGAATTTAGTTTGTTCCCAGGGCAGCTAATAAATAGCCAGGAACTGAATGGAACAACTGTTGGGACAACATCAGTGATCAGACACACAGTGTACACCAGTCTGGAACAGGTGAAACGGCTAGGATCCATGCAGAACTGTAAGTCTCACAAGCCGCAGAGGCCGGCACCCCTCCCCCGCAGGCATGGCAGGCTGGTTCTCAAGGGAGAAAGAAACAGACTCTACTAAGAGCAAGGAAGGTAGCTCAACCAAGCTTCAATTGTGGAATTAATTAACAAATTCAGATGGCTCATAAAGGCCTTGGAGAGCACAGATAAACCTGGAGTAAGCACGAAAGGAACCAGGAATTTTCACCCCAGCATATAGGAGGTAGGGCTGATGGAAAAACAAACAAACAAACAGCAGAGACCTTTTGAGTTGGACAGTACAAAATACTGGAAAATGGCTAGGTCCCAAGAAAATGGTGGACATAAACCTGTGGACACATACAGCCATATATCAACTCCAGTTCTTGAATGGCAAACCTGGGTAGCTGGGGTCCAGCTTTGAAAAGACTTTCACTCTCTCTACCCATTTTTTTTAACTTATTCCTTCACAGCTCATTAGATAGGACTGCCAGCACTCCCAGGCTTCAGCACTGCCCTTGGCAACTAGCTAACATGTGAATGGGAATTATTCCCTGTTCTAGTTTGCTAGCTGCCAGAATGCATGATATATCAGAACTGGAATGGCTTTTAAAAAGGGAAATATATTAAGTGGCAAGTTTACAGTTCTAAGTCTCTGAAAAATATCCAAATTAAAGCAAGTCTATAGATATGTCCAATCGCAGGCATCCAGGGAAAGATAAATTGGTTCAAGAAGGCTGATAATGTTCAGGGTTTCTCTATCAATGGAAAGGGACATGGTGAACATGGCGACATCTGCTAGCTCTCTCTCCAGACTTCTTGTTTCATGAAGCTCCCCTGGTGGCACTTTCCTTCTTCATCTCCAAAGATGTCTGACTGCATGGGCAGTTCCCTTTCAAAGCGCTACAGTAAGCAACACCAACTTGAATGGGTGTAGAAACATCTCCATGGAAATCATCTAACCAAAAGTTACCACCCACAATTGGGTGAGTCACATCTCCATGGATAACTAGAGAACTCCCACCCAGCAATACTGAGTGAGGATTAAAGGACATGGCTTCTCTGGGGTCCACAAATTCAAACCAGCACATTCCCTAAAGGTTATATTTTCCCCAAGAAAAGGGGAGTGGGGCCCAGCTCAAGTGACTGCTCTGCTTCAGGGAATTCAGATCCCAGAGGCAGGAAAACAGACACAACCTAAGCCCACCTTCTACCCCATCCTCTGTCTCAACCACACAGCTGGTAGGGATAAGCTACTGATAAGTAAAGGCAGCACATCACTTTATACAGGTGGGAAGATGCAGACTGATAAACACCACAGGCTGGGCAAGACAGGAAAAGCACAGAGTCTAGGGGCTTCATAGGAAATTCTGAAAACCCTCAGGGAAATTTGATACTGGTCACACCCTCCTCCTGAGATGGGGGGCTACCTGATCTGGGAAAATCTGCCTGGGACAGATCATATCTGAGGAGATCCTCCTCAAAAAAAAATTTCCATATAGGCAGGGCAAGAATCAGAAAAACAAGAGCTGAAAAATTCTGATCTGTTAAACAGAAGCTATGCTAGAGTTCCAGAATACTTGAACTGAAGGCCAAATAACAGGTATAAAACAAAGCCAACCAACAAGAAAACCCTAGGTAAAAGAGTGCAAACAGCCTCCAGAATAAACTAATTAAGGAAATTGAATGCCTAGACACCAGCAACAAATAATAAGTGATACTAGGACACTTGAAGATATGGCTCAGCTAAAGGAACAAACTAACAATCAAATGAGAAACAGGAGTTGAAATAGCTAATTAAGGATGTTCAAACAGACATGGAAAATCTCATCAAAAACCAAATCAATGAGCTGAGGGAAGATATGGCAAAAAGAGATGAAGACTTTGAAAAACATAAAGACTTGAAAGTGTGAAAAACAAATGGCAGAACTGATAGGAATGAAAGGCACAAAATAGCAGAAAAGATAAAACCATGGACACTTACAACAATAGATTTGAAGAGGCAGAAGAAAGTATTAGTGAACTAGGGGACAGTATGCCTGAATCATACGTACAAAAGAACAGATAGGGAAAAAATGGATCAAAGACTTGAACATTAAAGCTTGAACATTAAAGCTAAGATCATAAAACTTATAGAAGAAAATGTAGAGAAATATCTTATAAATCTTGTGATAAGAGGTGGTTTCCTAGACCTTATACCAAAGCACAAGCAATGAGAAAAAAAAATAGATAAATGGGATTACCTCAAAATTAAACTCTTGTGCATCAAAAAATTTGTCAGAAAAGCAAAAAGGCAGCCTTTGCAATGGGAGACTACATTTGTAAACCACATATCAGATCAGGTTTTAACATCCATAATATATAAAGTGATTCTACAAGTCAACAACAAAAAGACAACAACCCAATCTAAAAATGGGCAAAAGATATGAACAGGCAGGTATTTTTCAGAAGAAAAAATACAAATGGCTAAAAGGCATATGAAAAGATGTTCAACTTCACTGACTATTAGGGAAGTGCATATCAAAACCACAATGAGATATTATCTTGCACCCACTAGAATGGCCATTATTAAAAAAAAAACACACAAAAGGACAAGTGCTATAGAGGTTGGTGGAGGAAGAGGCACACTTATTGGGAATGCAGAATGTTGCAACTGCTTTGGAAGGCAGTTTGGCAATTCCTCAGGAAGCAAACTGATTACTATATGTATATTCAGAGGAACTGAATGCCGGGACACAAATGGACATTTTTCACACCGAAGTTTTTAGCGGCATTATCAGATTGCCAAGAGATGGAAATAGCTCAAATGTTCAGACAAGAGGATAAATAAGCTATGGTATATAGATTCAATGGAATATTATGCAGCTGCAAGGCAGAGCAAAGTCATGAAGCATGTAACATGGATGAAGCCTAAGGACATTAGGCTGAGTGAGTTTAGCCAGCAACAAAAAGACAAATACTGTATGGTCTCACTAATACGAACTAACCTTAATGAATGAACTTTGAGAGTTAAAGTTAACAACATGAGTTGTCAGGAGATTGAAAGAGGGTAGAGATTGGGCATCTGCTATTGAAGGAGTATATAGACTGTGCAACAGGACTGATTGTAAAGATTCAAAAATGGACAGCACAATACTACCTGCATGATTGACACCAGAAGGAAAGACAGAGATGATGTCACTTAGGAATGCCTAGAGTGGACAATGATGGTGATAGAATGTATAAATATAAGAAAGTTTTTGCATTAGGGAGAGCAAATCAATGTCAACTTTGCAAGGTGTTGAAATGAGATGGTATACAGGAAAAAATACAGTCAATGCAAACTAGGGTCTATAGTTAACAGGAACGTTGTAATATGTTTTCATTGGCTGTAACAAAGGCAATATGCCAAAACTAAATGTTAATAATCAGGGGATTATGGGGGAGAAGTATGGGATTCTTTGTGGATGAAAAGGAAATGTCCTCAAATAGATGGTGACAAAGGCATGGCTATGTGATTGTATCAGGAACCATAGATTTTTTACTTAGGTTGGATTGTATGATGTACAACTAAAACTGTTTAAAAATGAACAGAGGGCAGACCACGGTGGCTCAGCAGGCAGAGTTCTTGCCTGCTATGCCAGAGACCAGGGTTCGATTCCCAGTGTCTGCCCATGAAAAAAAAAATTAACAGAGAGATAGAAATGGTAGAGAAATAGGTATACCAATTCACTATTGGTTGGGAAGCAGAATGGTGCAGTCCCTCTAGAGGGCAGTATGAGGGTTCCACAGTAGGCTAGTGGGGATTGCCACATGGTTCTGCAACCCCATTGCTAGGTATATACTTGGAAGAACTGAGAATGGACATTTGCACACTGGTGTTTATGATGGCCGTGTTCGCGATTTGCAATGGATGGAGGTGGCCTAAGGGCACATCACTGACTGATGAAGAGAAGTGTGAACTGTGGTTTACACTTTTGGTTTGTGGTGAACAAAGCTTGAAGACATTATATTGAATGAAATGTCAGAAACAAAAAGACAAGTATTATCAGCCTCATTCATATGGACAAACTGTAATATGCAAACTCAGAGAATTGAAGTTGAGATCATAGGTTCTCAGGCTGGGACCTATTGTAAAGATTCCTAGATTATAAACTCTTACAGCAGTCACATCCATTTGGGAGTTGTAATTGCTTTTTTTCTAAATTCTGAGATGCTGAGCTATTTATGTATAATCTGGTCTTTCCCTGGGAACTTTGGGTATCTGTGTGACACCTTAGACTCATAGTTAGAGCTCTAAAGATATGAATGTAAAAATTACCCTATGCAGCAACTGTTAAAAAAGTTGGAAAACTGATCAGACTTCAATAGAGATATGAATGAAGCTGATCTGGATAGAACTAAAGTAAACCAGAGCACAGGGTAAAGGATGATATGGTCTATATTTTACAACTTCAACTTCTGTGTGAGACAAGGGAAGAGATGTTTATTTGGTACAAAATTTATATTTTGGGCAGCACTTTATCGCATTTAACTTGCATGATCAGTTTATTTGAAAAGTATAATTACATGGAAACTTGAATAAGGCATAAGATCTTGTTGGTTTGTACAGGTTAGTGTGATGCCCTATACATCCCAGAGTAATTTGGGCAAAAAAATAAAAATGTGTTTGCAAAGTTTCCTTGGGGGGCTTGGGCAAAAGGAGAAAATATTAAATTTCCCCATCTGGAGAATTCCTGATATTCTTACAAGCAGTGGGGACAACCAATTCAATTGCCTGAGCCTCAATCTTGGGATTTGTCCCTATGAAACATTCCTGCATAGGAGAAACTAAGTCTACTTATAATTACGCCTAAGAGTTACCCGCAGAGAACCTCAATTTGTTACTCTGATGAGACCTCTCTAAGCAAAGTTGGCAGGTGAACTCACTGCCCTCCCCCACTATGTGGGGCATGACTGTCAGCGGTGTAGATCTCCCAAGCAACATGGGAGATGACTCCCGAGGATTAGCTGGGACTCAGCATCCTGGGATTGAGAGATCTTTCTTGATCAAAGTAGGAAGAGAGAAATGAGACAAAATAAAGTTTCTGCGACTGAGAGATTTCAAACGCTAAGAGGTTATGGTGAAGGTTTTTCTTATGCATTATATAGATATCCTTTTTTAGTTTATGGTGTACTGGAGTGGCAATAGGGAAGTACCTGAAACTGTTGAACTGAATTCTAACCACCTTGATTCTTGAAGATGATTGTATAACTATATAGCTTTGACCATGTGACTGTGTGATTGTGAAATCCTTGAGTCTCATTCTTCCTTTTCCAAGGTATGAACAGGTGAGTGAAAAAATAAGGACAATAAATAATAAATAATAGTAGGGTTAAGGGGTTAAAAAATTGGGTAGATTACAACACTAGTGGTCAATGAGAAGGAGGGGTAAGAGGTATGGGATGTATGCTTTTTCTCTTTTGTCTTGTTATTTCTTTCTCTGTAGCAAGGCAAAGTTCTAAAAACAGTCATGATGATGAATACACAACTAAGTGATGATATTGTTAATCACTGATTGTATACTTTGGATGGACTGTGTGGTGCATGAAGATAGCCCAATAAAAAAATTTTTAAAAAGATACAATAACTTGTATTAGTAGTGGTGGATGTTAATCTACATGAAAAGGCAATGGATGACTTTGGTTTTAAAACTGAATGACTTTACCAGATTTTTCTACCACACTATAAATGTTGTTGGTAAACAGCATACATTATAAAACCAGTGCATAAATCCTCTTTAAAAATCAGCTCATTTGGATGTATAACTCTGTAAGCACATTGGCAACTGGATTAGTGTCCTAAGGCTGTCATAACAAATTACCACACCCAGAGTGGCTTAAAACGATAAGAATTTATTCTCCAACTGTTCTGGAGGCCAGAAGTCACAAGTCAAGGTGTCAGTAAGGTCATGCTCTCTCTGAAGGCTCCAAGGAATAATCACTCCTGGCCTCTTCTAGTTCCTGATGGCTTCTGGCCGTCCTTGGTTTATGGCAGCATAACTCCATCGCAGCCTCTCTATTCACATGGCTTCTTTTCTGTGTCTCTCTGAGTTCTTTTCTTTCACTTCGATAGACTCTCTAGTGGGATTCAGGGACCACACTAACCCGGTATAATCTTCTCACTATCCCTATCTTAATACATCTGCAAAGACCTTACTTCTGAACATTCTGAAGTTTCCAGGTAGTCATGAATTTTGAGGAAACACTATTCCACCTACTACAGAAACTTATCTATTATATGAGCAAAAATGTCTAGGGCCATTGTAGACAAAGCACAAAATAAAGCAGGATGATAGTATTGGAACTGGCTTTTAAGTTTAACTAATAAATATGATAGACTAATTATGAGATACACTAAGGTCTTATGCAAGTCTGAATAGGTATCATTAATTTGCTTTATCACAGGCACATTCTATAGAAACAAAAAGTTATTTAGATTTATTTGTCATATTTTGGCATATCTTTCAAATTTGTATTTGAGGGAGTTTCAAATGACAGAATTTGGTTGAGGAAGGGATGAAGATCCTTGCAGAGTTTCCAAGCTCTTAAGTTCTTTGTCACGGTTCATTGTTTGTAGGCTTATTTCTCTCTTGGCATGCATTTCTGTTACCTTCCCTCTTTTTTATTGCATCACCAACATGCTGGGCCAGCTGTCCCACCACCATTTAGAATAGGGTACCAATATGGATGCTGTAGGGCCTCTAAACATAGAAAAAGTATTCTTTGTCAATGGTAAATATCACTAGTAGAGAGAACGAGCTATTTATAAGAATAGATTAGCAGGAAAAGAAATTGAGTATCTTCCCCAAAATTTCCCTAAGTAAATAAATATATTTTTGATGGCAGGTCACCTTATGTCAGCATCCTGATTCACTTAGAGGAATCCTTTGATACTCTTCATGCTTTGGTTGCTTAATAGTATTCTGTAAGGAGTAAATTGGGTTTCTGGTAACACATTTGCTCTAAAACAGCATAAAAACTAATGACCATGTCAAGTTATGTACACTGCCGGCAGCTACAGCATGCCAGGATAATTGCTTAAATTGCTCAGTCAAAGGCCATGTGTTGAATGTTGGCAGACCAGACAATAGACTCATTGTGCATTTTATGGATAGATACAAACTGAGAAATAAGCTTCTCTTCTCTCCCATCAGAACTCTGATTATTTCAGTGATGACAATGACCCTTTCGTTTTCCAACCTGGCATCACATGACAGAGTACAAACCCTTTCAGTCTCTGAAATGAAAACCACTGGCGAGAGGCCAACTTGGAGATGACTTTTAGGGGTAAAAGTTTTGTTGAATGCCTGCTAGATTCCTTGTTTCGAATAAAAGCTATTATGTTTTAGGGGAGAAATTACACTTCACCAGTAGTAGATAACAACGCATGGACCTATGTGTACTCACTTTCCATAAAGACAAGTACCGAAGCTATACTTTCTCCTATTACATCTATTCACAGATTTACCCTTATTCTTCCCTTGCACTTCCTCTATTTCTGCCCTTATTCTGCCTCCTTCCTCTTCATATGTTTTCTTTGGTAACATTTATATTTGTCACTGGGATATAATTTTACAGAACATGGTACCAAGTTTTGATTTCTGTTTTACAGAAGACTACTCAAAGAAAGCCCAAAGATTTTAAAACATCCCTCAATTCCAGTTCTGTCATTGTGGGTCCATGTGTCTTCTTCTATACTTAGTGGTTTTTAGAAATTATTTCTTCCCTTAGGTTTGAAATATGGTACCATACATATTGCTTACATATCCATACATGCAATGTTTATGTTCACAAAATTTCTTTTCATTTGTTGACCTCAGATCATCAGATATCTAAACTTAAAAGTTATCACTTCCTCCATACCAAACACAGAGAGACAGTCAATTATTATGCATTTTGCTACCTGTCATTTTCCACTTATTCCAAACTAAACAATATTCTATATTTTTTCTTAAGCACAAATATATCACCAGCTTCCATCCACATTTTAAGGAGTCTTCCTTCTAGTGCTTTTACTTCATTTAATTATCAGAAGTTCCACCATAGGAAACAGAAGCATTTTTTCAGACAAAATTATATGGAAACATAGAGAAAATGAAAACAAGTAGAATTCATGTCACATACATGGGTATGTATGCATATATAAAACTCAGTTGTCAGCTAAAGCAACCTCTGCCTCTATTTGATCTGTTTGACCTTGGCCGGGACACCAAATACAACTTTTATAATTATCAAAGTCCTCCTATTGATTGTTGTTATTGTTATTTTCTATGTTCCTTCGCTGATTTCCACATCCTTCATTGTTGTCTTAATATGTCAAGTAGCAGCTTTATTTCATCATTAGTCACTCTAATAGTCCTGCTTTTTCACCACTTCCATAAGCACTGGTAACATTTTGAGGCTTTGAAAGTGTGATTTGCGTATCTGTGTGCGAGCTGGGGATGGAAGTTAGTATTGAGGCTCCTGAGGAAAGCAAGCGGTCCATCTCTCTGGTTTCATCCCTTCCATCATCTATTCATCCTTGATCCCTTAATTTGGTCCACTTCTGGGCACACTGATATTCTATTCTCTAAATTTCCAAAATAATTTCAGTCAAAATGAACAACAAAGTTGCTAGACAATAAAAATTTTGATCGTAAATAAGAATTTAATGGGCTTAAGTAATTTAATGTGGCACCATATTAACCTCACAAGTGCCCTCTGTTGACTAGAACAGTAATGTCTACCTTTTAGTGTTTCTCTTCCCTTGCCAGTTTACCTGAAATTTGACACATTTAGTTCCTGATTTTGTCAAATGTGTGAAGGCCTCAGCACATGCCTCCATCTTCTTCTCTTTCTCTTGATACATTTCACCTCCAGCCCTGACGAAACACTCTCTTTATCTCGATATTGTCCAGGATCAGGGCCCCACACCTGCAGATGTTTCTTGTTGTAGATGATTGTAGACATAGCAAAACTTCTCTATTAAAGTTATTCATTAAAATCTCATCAGGCAATTTATTTTCAATCTCTGGAGCAAATTCTAGTAATCCTTGCTGTGCTGACTATACAATAAGCTCACCTCAATTATTTTAATATCTCTACACCACAAAAAGCTCACAATGGTTTTGCAAATGAAATTGAAGTAGCATGAATCCACAATGATGAATGAGCAGAATGCATTCTAGAAAATATTTTCTCAAGAGACCATAAGGAGAATCCCCAGTGCTATTTGGACTCACAGGATGAAAATATTGCGGTCTTAAGATTAAATTGCTATTTGACTTAGATGGTATGGATTACATAGGCATGTATTTACATAGCCCAACTTAGCTTTTTCTGAAGGGAATCTAAGTGTATCATGAAAAAGTAATAAGCTTTGCTAACTGGTTTATCTTTAGTTCTGGGAAACAAGGCAAAAAAAAGTTCTACATTATGGATTTTTTTGATTAGTTTTATACCACTGCAACATTCTACCTGATAAACAAAAGCAGTCAAATTCTTATTTTCAAATCTTTTTTTTTTTTTTTTGGATCTCTGCTTGGTACTTGAAACTTGCTTTAAAATGAAGGTAGGAAATGTAAAGAAGAGACAGAAAACCAAATGCCTTTATGATTTACCCAAGTTCTCAAGAGAAAACTGATCTGAATGCTTATCAGTCCCTCCTATTGTTTGATAACTTGATGCTCTATTAACTGGGACTTCATCAGATTGGTTCAATATCAAAAAGAAGAAAATAATACTTCTTTATTATTTTTACTGTCTTGTAGAATGCTGTCCTATAAATATCTATTTTTAACATCAAAGTTATGCATTTTAACCTTTCTAACCTATTAGTTTTATAAAAATTGCATGTCTGAACTAATATTATCTAGTCTCACACTCAGATGCCTTAAGATAAACAAAGTATTTGGAAGAGAGGCCTCTTTGATCAACCTAGCTGGTGTGAGTGAGTTCAGTTACTAAACTCTCCACTTCCATGAGGCTCAGGGCCTAATTAATATATGTGAGAAATGAATATTTCCTGGAGACTCACTTGCTTGACATAATTTAAATCCTCAAAGTAATTGAGAATGGGTAATCTGACATGGAGCAATGGATCAAGGAGAGTTGTCAGTGTTTAATGTCTAGTGCAATTAATTTAGGAGCCATATACTTGAGCAAAATTACTGGTTGAAGCATGATTAGTTGTAATGCTTATGCTTACATACTTTGTTTACTTTTGATTTCTATGTTACCTGTGCATCAATGTCAGGATTTTGTTCCTTTATTATACTTTCTCCAATGAAGTCAGGTGTTTTCATTGTGGACATAGGTTTTTGATAGTTTTGCAGCCAGAGTTTGAAGAAAGATATATGGGACATGACAAATATGAAGGAATGGCGTGGGGAAATCAAAGAAACACTCAGCAGCCATCTCCAGCCCTTGCCTATCGTCCTCCATTTCCTCTCTTGCTTGTTGCCATGCAGGTGTCTATTAGGTAATCCTACTCCCACCCCCCACTCCCTGCCCCACCATTTGTTTGCCTCCAGGCATTTGGTATCTTTCCATCTGTGCTTGTTTGAATGCACGTGTCTGTATGTGCATCAAAGCTATGTGTCTCCAAGAGACCACAAACAGCTGGGGGAGATGTTAAATATTAAGTAGCTCCAGCTATTTTCCAGGGCACAAAGGTTACTCCCAGGTAGAGTCCACTCCCTCTTGGAGAATATAAAACTCTTTACTTGGGTAGTGCTGGTGTCTCTCATCTCCAATTGGAAGAGACATATGTGGAACTGCCAACCACCAACACTGACATGAGCAGTTGGCCTGCCCAGAGAATCAGTCGAGGTGGAATGTTTTCCCTGTTCTTTTGACCCTTTGGGCTGTGCAAGCAGTAAAGTGGTAATTGCTGGAAGCCACTGTTGTGCCTGAGCCTGGGTTTCCACAAAGCACCCTAGAGCAACCCATACCACAAATGGTTTATTTATGGAAATATATTTACAGTTTTTAGTGCTTTTGTTTTAAAGCCAGAACCTTCCTTGTACCAGGAAATAATGGGGTTTTGATAAAGTAGAATAGCTGGTAGACAATATCATCATTACAGCATCCCCACTAGACTTGGATCTCTGTGCCAGTTCTATGAAATTATTGCTCCCTGAAATTGATTGCATCACTCAGATTTTGCATGTTACTGAAGCTTCAGTAGTGTCCTATTGGGTCCCAGGAAGAAATCCCACCATAATTGTAGAGTACAGACAGACTAATTTATGCACAGAAACCAAGCATAATTTGGTCAGCAGGATTTGCGCACAACTAATAGCAGTGTATTTCCTTTTTATTCCCTCTAGCTTCCGAGAAAACCAAGCCAAATTTGCAGTATGATCATTACAATTGTATTGAAACCTATAATTTAAATTTTTAATAGATTATCTAGTTTAAATGCTCAGAGACAGAAAGCTAAGAAACCTGATATGGCACACAGGTATTTAGTGGTAGATATAGGTACAGTTGTATTAAAGAAAAATAGTATGATATTGGAGAAAGGTCTTATGAAAAAGATTTTGGCAACTGGAAAGTATTTCTTTATAACGCAATATTTCCAAATATATAGTCCCAAAATTGGTAGACAGTCCATTGTAAATACAACCTTAAAAATTTTACTGATATTTTAAATTTTTTTATTTCTTCCATGTTGTGTAGGCTTATCACTTCTTTTTTAATTAAATGTCTTTATACTTACATAGAATTTTAACTTGAGTGCATGAAATGATACTGATGGCGAAGTTAGTTGTTGACACAGAGTGAAAAAAATTGCAAAAAAGCTAGACAAAGTGCTGAAATGATGCTTAATATTTAAAACTCAGAAAACATAAATGTTAAACTATATTACTTACTTCAAAATTTTAATTATGTTTCATTTTTCAATACTTAATTATTTATTATGTATCAGTATTCGATAACAAATGTGTAGTTATCAACACTAAAGGAATTTAAATGTAATAATTTGTTTTATTGAGTAGAAACTTAATTAAGAAAATCCAATACAAATAATGTAAGTGGAATACATTTCAGAATTGTGCACCCTTCTTACTTTCCTCAGAAGGGAAGGTTCTACTTTCTGATTTTCCTTATGTTTGAAGGGGGCATTTCCTCACCACATGCTAGAGTATAAGAGTGCCTTTTCCGTTGAGGGTCACATGTGATTATAGACTTGAGAATGCAACATCTGGCATGTAACTTTCTTTATTCTGTTTTGATCCCTGTTCTATTCTAAAAAATATATAAACCTAAGGCTCACTCATTGCTGTCTTTTTCCTCATCCTTTACCACTTATTTAACTCTAAGTCTCCTTAACTTCCACCCAATACCTGCATTGTTCAGAAGCGTGAAGAGAAGCTTGTTCTGCAGGGAATTCGTGAACTGTTATTACCAGAAACACATATTTGATTAAAATGGAAACATGTAAACACTAGAAAACACCAGAAATCCACCCCCACACACAGAACCCACCAAATCTCATCTATTAAATTTTACTTACCATTCACAGAATTTGAGTACCCATCCCAGTTTTCTTGGTGATCTGACAACAAGGAATCATGCTGAAAGACATGCAAGAAGGATGGGATTTAGTTCTAGAATAAAATCATACTTTCACACAATGATATCTCTGTCTAGTTTTTAGAGGTATACTGGAAAAAGTTCAGACACTTCATATGGAAAATGTCATTTTGAAAGACAAATGCTCAGTGAATGAAATTAAGCATTTTGCCCATTGAGAATGGAAAAGTTCATGGAGATGATTTAGCTTATACTGAAGTGCCCCCTTGAGGATAAAAACATGACTACATGTCCAAAAGTATTACTGAAATGTTAAATGCTCTAATTGGAAGATCAAAAGAACCTTTCTCAAATGGACAGATACCATACAATTCATGTGAGAAGAATGCATTCGGAATGCCTTGGGGCTTGCTAAAGTTTGTCTAACAATTAGTGGAAAAGGCACTTGCTTCACAGTGGAAGTCTTTTCTTCCAAGCTTCCTGGAAAGGTTTTAATAGGTATCATATCTAATCTAAAACCATTTATAGAAAATTAAGGTCAATCATTTCCACTTTCAGTGCCTCATAACTAAATTTTAAGCCAGGTGTGTATTGTTAAACATAATGGTCCAAGAGCAAATACTGCATAAATGAAATTGCCAAAAGAAATTGATTAGTACATAAAAGGACATGCACCTCATATCAGTTTCACTATCAAGGGCAGTTAATTTTTTAACATTTTAAAATTGTGAAATATAAAATATGTACAAAAAGCCAATAAATTTCAAAATGCATTGTAACAAGTGGTTATAGAACAAATTTCAGAGTTCAGTATGGGTTACTGTTCCACCATTTTAGGTTTTTCCTTCTAGCTGCTCCACAACACTGCAGACTAAAAGAAATATCAATACAATGATTCAGCAGTCGTACTTATTTGTTAAATCCTATTTTATCTGTTATAACTCCTCTTTCTCCTTTGATCCTTCTCTCCATCTTTAGGGGTATTTAGGCTATGTCCATTCTAAATTTTTCATGTTGCAAAGGGCTGGCAATAATACAGGATAGGGGGATGAAACTAGTTGATGTTCTCAGAAAGGCTAGCCCCTCTGGGTTTCAGGACTTTTCTGGCCCAGGAATACACCTGGAGGTGATAGTTTTCTGGAAAGTAATCTAAGTGCATGAAACTTTTGTAGACTGTCAGAGAGAGCCCTAGGTTTTTTTATAGGGTAGACAGAAATGGTTTTGGTTGGGATTTGGCAAACCATGGTAAACAGCAATAAATAACTGAAGCTTGTATAAGAGTAGCCTTCAGAATAGCCTCTCGAGTCTATTTGAACTCTCTCCACTGATACCTCATTTTATTACATTTCTTTCTCCACTTTTGGTCAGGAAGGCATTGTCAATCCCACAGAGCCAGGGCTAGGCTTATCCCTCGGAGTCATATCCCATGTTGCCAGGGAGACTTTCATCCCTGGATATCATGTCCCATGTAGGGGAGAGGGTAATGATTTTACTTGCCAGGTTGGGCTTTGAGAGAGAGAAGCCATATCTGAGCAATAAAAGACATTTCAGGAAGTAATTACCTACTAAAGAAATAAGCTTCACAAGAACAAGCCTCAAAATCAAGGGCTTGGCCTATTGACTTGGGAGTCCTAATGTTTGTGATGGTATCAGGGGTTTCCCTTCGGGTAAGCTTAATAGTTTCATATTTTTCTCCTCTCCATCAAGGGACTTTGCCAATACTTTTAAATCATCTGCTTAACATACTCTGGGTTGTATCCAGGTAATACATTAAGCTATATAAGATTAAAGGCCTTCATTCCCATTCTGGGCTCCATGTGTTTGGGTTGCATAAATGATCTATCCAGACAGGATGATTTAGATTATGTGCTTCAGAAAATTTAGATTTTGGACCTTCTCTTTGTTTGGTTTCATTGGGTAGTTGAAGTTGTAAAATACAGACAATGTCCTCCTTGCCCCTTATTCTGATTTACCTAGTTGCAATCCAATCAGCTTCGTTCTTATCTCCAGTTGAAGACTGATCTCTGTTTTTGGTTTCTTTAACAGTTCTTATATGTGGCTATGCTGATCTTCAGAACTGCAGAACTCCTACTCTGAGTCTCAGGTGTCACACAGGAACCCAGAGTTCCAGGAAAATAGCAGGTTATGCATACATAGCACAGCCTCTAGAAATCTAGAAACAACAATACAGCTCCAGACTAAATGTGACTGCTGTAGAGTTTATAGTCTGGGCCCCAAATTTCTTATGGTTGTTTTCTAAAAAAGACCCTATGATATTTGTTCTTTTGTTTCTGGCTTACTCTGTCTCACATGATGCCCCTCAGGTTCACTCACATCATTGCATGCATCACAACTTCATTCTTTTCTGCAGCCACACAATAATCAGTCATAAGTACACAACACAATTTGCCATTCTACTTCTCAGTCAATGTATCCTTTGGCCACCTCCATCCATTTGGCATCATGTACAATATTTAAAGTCAATAATCCATGTCTCACATTCTCCTCATTTAGTTGTACAATTATCAGCACTCTCAATTTTAGATAATTCATTGCTCCCCCCCAAAAATAACCAGTTAACACACCTTCACCAAATAGAAAATCCAAATCTCCCCTAACTCTTGTCCCTCCCACCATTATTTACCCCTGGTATTGCTGTGGCACTGTTGATGTCATCCTGTTAAAGACAGACCATAGCATGCAATATTAGTTTTCCCCTATACCCCTCTACAAGATTCATAGCTTTGAAGTAATTCATGCAAGAACTTATTTATATTAGTAGTGCTAATCAGTGGGATACATGGCTCAAAACAACTCCTTTCAATCATATTCACCTTTAATATGATAGTATTACTTATAGACCTACTAATGAGCTGCCTTCACTTCTCTCCATGCCCTTACATTTAAATTTAACCTCATTAGCTAACTGTTCATCATCTCTAGCTTCTGTGTATCTCTAGGTCCCCTATATTTTATATTTTAAACCTCTGAGTTTGCCTTTACCAAGGTCATAATGGCAAGATTGGGCAGTTTAATTTTTAAATGTGTTTGAACATTTATATGTATGAGAACTGTGAATATATAACTTTTATTTTTTGGAAAGCAAGGGCTAATTTGCATATTGTCTTTCCTACTTACTATCTGTTAAAGGGGAAAAAATTCTGCAAAAGTAGCTATAAATTCTAATGTCTAGGGTGTGGTGTGACTGTGGCTCAGTGGCAGAATTCTCCCCTGCCATACCAGGAGACCTGGGCCCAATTCAATTCCCAGTGCCTGCATATATACATATATAAAAAAAGAAAACAAAATTCTCTTGGGTGGGAATTTTTGTCCAAATCTCATTATATAAGAACTACTATATAAGAAGAGATGTTATTTTCTTTGAGTCAGCTTAATTATTCACAAAATCTCAAAACCCCATGGTTCTATTGTATTTCAGCCACATACCTTGCTGAGACATCAGTTGGGGGTGAGGAAGGCTGGTATGTTCCTTGTTCACTGTTCACACAGGTAACTGCTGAGCCTCTGGATTCCCAGACCAATGGCTACTTCTGGTTGGGCAGCTGTCTTGTAGCTACTATATAGGTTTGGTACATGCTGATCGGAGAGGGCATGTGAAATAGTGGCTGCTAAGATGTTCCATGCAATTATCCTTCTTAGTAGTTTTGCTGCCTCCCCAGGACCCTGGCAAAAGACCAGGAAAGGACTCTATGCAATATTCTTTTGATTCTCACACCCTGTAACCTCCATAAACATTTTATTGATTATTAGTCTGACAGGGACAATTCTGATCAAACCAGATCCTTGCTGACATCCTTTGGGGGTAAATACATTCTTTCCCTTACAGGCTGAATTACCAGCCATAACTCTATGGCTCTAGAAGCCTTGAACTATTTGCTAAAATGCCAAAAGGAGTTAAGACTTCGTCTCAGTTGAATTTCTCTTCGGTTCTAGTTAGTCTTTCCCCCCAGAACCTGGATCTCCCATCTCCAGATTGCATTGATTTGCTTTTTCCTCACACCAATGTTTGCAGTGTCTGTACGACCTCGCCCAGAGACAGCCATGAAGCCATCTTGGCAACAATGGTTTTTCACTCCCAACTTCATCATATTGCCTTCTGCCAAACAAAGCATTAGCCAATATTTATATTAAAAAGTCAGAGATCATTTCAATACTGCTCTTTACATGTGAACTGCAAAGATTGCACAATTCAGATAATTAAACGTACTCATGAGCCTCTACAGAGCTTATTTAGAAAGGCTCTCATGAAGGCAGCAGACAGGCTACAGAAGGGAACCATAGAGCAAGGTTCAACCAAGCACAGGCAAGCCATAGAACCCAAGAGACCTCCAAATTCCATTCTCCAGGGCCCTTTCTTAGTCAAAAAGTATCCATTTGTCTACAGATTATGAACCACCAGGATGTGTGTGAGAACTCATGGTTTCCCATGAGTACTAGACAAATTACTACAACTTGCTGGCTTGTAGCAACAGAAATCCATTCCTTCTCTGTTTTGCAGACTGCAAGGCCAAAATTGGTAGCACTGGGCAAATATCAAGAGGTCAGCAGGGCCACACTCTGGAGGCTTCAGGTTAAAAATCTGTTCCTTGCCTCTTCCAGCTTCTCATGGCTGTCAGCATCCCTTGGCTTGTGGCCTTGCCACTCTAATCTCTGCTTCATGGTCACATTACATTCTCCTCTTTTATGTATGTCAAATCTCTCTCAGCCTCCCTCTTACAAATATACAGCTAGTGCATTGAGAACCCACTCACATAAACCAGGATAATCTCTTCACCTCAAAAGCCTTAACTGCATCTCTGCAAAATACTTTTTGCCATCTAAGGTAACATTTAAGAATTGGATACCATTTAGGAGGCCATTATTCAGCGTACCACAGGAGTAATGGCTTCAAAATTCAGGCAAACATGTCCACATGGTATTTTATGTTCTGCTGATCACATAACCAAAACAAGCTGCTTAACCTTTGACACCAGGAATAAGCCCTCCAAAAGCAAGATGGCCCTAGGTGCTTCCAGAGGCATTTCAAACATGAAGCAGCATTTCAGTAGTTAGTAAATTTATCCTTATTGGGTCAACTGTCAGTGTCAGACTTTCAGATATCCCCAGAGCTGGGCACAGGGTGTTCCAAATCCAGTTGCAAGGTAACTTTTTCTTCCACAGAGGGAAAGAATGATTTAAGTGTTCTTTGTTTCAGGGAACATAAGTGTTCGTTTTATGAAAATTATGAGAAGAGAACGTGTGCCTCAAAAGAGACCTTCATTTGTCTGTCGTGTTTCCATTCTCTACCATTAGAAACTGTGTTGGTTTGAAAGGATGTATGTTCCCTAGAAAAGCCATGTTTTAATCCTAATCCCATTTTGTAAAGGCAGCCATCTCTTCTAATCCCTATTCAGCATTGTATGTTTGAAACTGTAATTTGATCATCTCCCCAGAGATGCGATGTAATCGAGAGTGGCTGTTAAACTGGATTAAGTGACGACATGTCTCCACCCATTTGGGCGGATCTTGATAAGTTTCTGGAGTTCTATGAAAGAGGAAAGATTTTGGAGAATGAAGGAGACTTGGAGAGAGCAGAGAATGCTGCAGCACCACAAAGCAGAGTGTCCATGAACCAGCGACCTTTGGAGATGAAGAAGGAAAACGCCTCCTGAGCTTCATGAAACTGGAAACCAGGAGAGAAAGCTAGCAGATGACGCAGTGTTCACCATGTGACCTTCTAGCTGAGAGAGAAGCCCTGACTGTGTTCGCTATGTGCCTTCTCACTTGGGAGAGAAACCCTGAACTTCATCGACCTTCTTGAACCAAAGTGTGTTAGTTAGATTCAGTTGTCAACTTGGCCAGGTGAGCATACATAGTCTTGTTGCTGCGGACATAAGCCAATGGTATGTGAACTTCATTTGTTGCTAATTACATCTGCAGTCGGCTAGGAGGCGTGTCTGCTGCAATGAGTGACATTTGACTTAATTGGCTGGTGCTTAAATGAGAGAACGCAATGTAGCACAGCCTAAGCAGCTTGGCATTCCTCATCTCAGCACTTGCAGCTCAGCCCAGGCCTTTGGAGATGCAGAAAGAAGTTACCCTGGGGAAAGCTGTTGGAACCCAGGGGCCTGGAGAGAAGACCAGCAGAGACCATCCTGTGCCTTCCACGTAAGAAAGAACCTCAGTGGAAAGTTAGCTGCCTTTCCTCTGAAGAACCAACAGAATAAATCCCCTTTTATTAAAAGCCAATCCGTCTCTGGTGTGTT